>CM031239.1:600058690-600344005 GCA_018340775.1 Taxus wallichiana var. yunnanensis | reverse complement strand
ATTACATAATTAATTTTTCAGCAATAAGCATCTAAAATTTGTGTAATTTTGACAATATAGAAATATGCTAACAACATGAACTATAATTATCAAACTAATTTGTCTAACCTCCTCAAACTAATTTGTTGTTAATGTTGTTGGATGTGTGGTTTATATTTTAAACACAAGGATATAATTTTGTATAGTTAATTTATGGGAAATAAACCTCTAAAACTCGTGTAAGTTTAACGAGTCAAATAAATTATTCCAAAGACGAGAATAAAAATCCTCACATGTCGAAAATGTCATGTCACCTTTACGATGACCAATGACGAGCTAATATTTTAATAGGATCCAAGTGATAAAACATTGAATCCATAGCCACAAAACTTCGCATGGGTGGCCAAAATTCTACCAAATATCATATGAACAAGATATGTTTTTGGTTATATTGTCATCTAATTATTTCTTTTACTTATTCAAATAATGTGTGTTTTATATGTCAATAGAAAAATATTAGTTGAGGGTATAGTTTTTGGTTTTTTTGGCCTTCTATGCTAGGATTTAATACCCACCTCCATATGTGATGGATCTATAATCTATAATATTTCTTTGCATTATTAGAAATTATTGGTCTTTCGTGTAAATTCACTTTTAGGTAGCTTATTTAATCTTGTGTAATATTATAATTCTAGTTGAAAATTTGATTATGGATTGTGAAGCTATCCAAAATGGTTTTTCCAATGAAGAAACCTTAGAAGTTCATTCCAAAAGTATTTAACAATTTAATATCTACCACGCTAGTATTATTTAACCTCTAACTAGGTTTGATGTTGCATATCATGGGCTTGAAATTTATTTTTATAGGTTACATTCTCGGAGGATTCCCTCTTAAAGTAAGCTAAAATATGCATTTAAATTTTTGTTGACTCAACATGGTATGAGATTACATGTTATTCATAATATGGCTAAAGTGTTCGTTATTTTTCATTTTTCGCCTAAGAACCATGCCACACTTATGATGCAAAAATCGTGTGGTTGGTATGTTTGGAGCTCCCTACCGATTCTATCCATATGGAAGTGTCACTTTTTATCTATGAGTTCACATCTTCCTTAAGATCTAGGTTGAATTTTTAGGGCTTTCCATGCCATTATGACATTTCTTAGATCAAATAGAAGGCACGATAGGTTGATTTAATCATAAGGAACTGCCGAAATTTTACTCGAGAAAGCCCTAGAAATTTGTCTCTATTGAATTATATTTTTATTGCTTCCTTAAGGAGTCAAATTTTATCCAAGTCCATGATCCATGTTATGACATGCAAAGAGATTCATACATTAATTTTCCCAATATTTGATTTTATTGTCAATCCTATAAGCATAGAATCGAATATTTTCCTTTGTATGCCTTTTGTGATATAACCATGAAAAAACCATCTACTAAGGTCCCTTAGTCTAATGAGGAAGAAGGATAAAGTAATATTGGTGAATTCTTACAAATAACCATTATAAATGCATGGATTTAAATATCCTTATGCAACAACACCGCATGTGAAAATTACCAATCCAACCCTAGTTTAAATGTTCAATAGAAGAAGTGACTGGGAAAATGGTGGTAGTACACTATCTAGTAGAAGAAAGATTAGATATAGTGGAAATGTCCAAAAGGTTAGAGAAAGCCAAGTTTTCTAAGACACCCTTATTGGCTATTATCTCTTAATATTTTAGACTACTACTCAAGATATCTCTCAAGATTCACAATTGAGACTTTGACATTCTTCTCCTTGCAGATCATCCTATAGAAAATCTTGCAGTCCACCTCATGAACTAGAATATGGATAATTAATGTAGACACTTAGCAATTTTCTAAAAGAAATGATTTTTCATTGACCAAAATATTTTTGCGCAGAATAGTTGTGGGGAGATTGATAGGATAGATTCAAAATTTATTTGTTTTGATGCAAGTTAGTAATGAAATGCTTCTCATTGAATGTGTGAGGTCTCATAAACCCACCTTGCAAGTATGCTGTGTGAGATATCTAGATGTGATTTCCACAAGACATTCTCTTTTTGGAAGAAATTAAGGATGAAAGTTTTTTACTCATATCTATCATTAAGTTATATGGGTCAATAGTTTAGTTGTGTTTGGTAAATCATTATCTATGCTATGGAGGAATCGCTACATTTATTTCTAAACAATGGTAGGATTTGACGTGGATTGTGGATTTCACCCCTTTTATCGAATCCTTTGGTGTTATTAAATAATTAGATTCATTTTTTTGGCATAATCAACGTTTATGCATCTAATTACATTAATGAGAGGGAGGATATTTTTCATTGTGTTGTAAACTAATTTCCAAATGTGCATGGGTCATGTGTGGTGACGTAAATATGACTTAAGTGCCCACCTAGAGTATATATTGTTATGTTTATGTTTTGTTCATTTTAGTCTTTATTGCTACATCTTGGCTTTTGACTTTTCGTACCTAGGTAGGATTCCGGTAAAAAAACCTTTATCCTTATCTAAAATATAACAACATTATGATATTCAATTTGACATCTATTTTCTCTTATATCATTTATGAACTAATGAATTCATCATGATTTACTAGATATCTTTTCTAAAATTGTTAATAATTTTTGTTTATTTATATATATTATCAAAATATTCTACAACATTTTCATTTACTTAAATATTCTTCCAGTGTAACTATTCACAAAAATTTAATATTTTTTATTCAAAATAATTTGAATTTACGGAACATGTATCAATATGGTTGTTAATATTTATCATTATATTTATCTTTCATTAGGTAGCACATTTTGATATTTAGTTTTCGTTTCAAACACGTAGACAACTATTACTTGCTCCGTGCGATAATCGACCTCCATGCAAGTAAAACAAGAAATTCATCCCGCGGAAAGGACAGTTCATGTTTTTCTGTTTTTCTTAAATTTATTATACGAAATTGTTTAGTGTGATTTATATTTTAAAAACTAGGATATAGATTTACATAATTAATTTGTAGGCAGTAAACGTCTAAAATTCGTATGAGTTTGATGAGGTCAGACAAATTAATGAGAAGTTGAGGATAAAAACACGTGTCCTAATAATGCCTGTCACCTTATAATGACCCATGTCACGGTATTTAAATAACATAATGACTCATTGAATCCACAACCACAAAAAGTATTTAACAAGCTAATATGCTAATATTATTTAACCTCCTCCTAGGTTTGATACTACATGTCATTGGCTTGAGATTTTTACTTTTATAAGTTACATTTCGAGAGGATTCCCTCCAGGAAGTAAGCTAAAAAAATTGTTTTGATTTGATTTGACTCAACATAGTATGAGGCTAAATATTATTCATAATATGATTAAAGTATTCCTTCTTTTTCATTTTTTTGACATAAACCATACCATGCTTATCATGCAAATATATTATAGTTGGTATGTTTAGAGCTCCCTACTTGTTCTATCCATATGGACGTGTAACATTGTTATATTTGAATACATCGCTCTTAAGGTCTAGGTTGAATTTGTAGGGATTTCCATGTCTTTATGGCATTTCTTGAATCAAATAGAAGTCACAATAGGTTGATTTGAGAGACTCAAATGTTTTATATTGATTGGCACTTTAAGTGCCCTAGATTCAAAAAAATGTATTTTTCCTTACACTTTTACATAATGAGCCCAACTTTACTCAAATCAAGAGAATCTTGAACTTTGTCCCTAGGTTGACATGAAATTCCAGGATGGATTGAACATTTATTATATTATATCACTCACATTGCATGGTTCCTTTGCATTTATGGTCAACAATTATGCCACATTCGTCGATGAACTTAATCTAATTTACTCATTGAACACCATGAAGCTTACCTTTTCATGAGAATTCAAAATAGAAATTGGTGGTGGTGTGGAAATTCTTACTAATTATATATTCTTATAGTGCATGGGTGTGCTCAAATCAAATACATACTTCATTGGCTTAAAATTTCTTATAAGGTATTCAAGTAATTTCCCATATTCTTAAGGGTATGCACTCTTCCTAAAATAGTAAATGCATTAGAGAAGTTGAAAATGAATTACCGAGGTACCGAATATTATTCAAGCCTTCATTCAATATTATTATTTGGTGTTCAAATCTCAAGAAATTTCTTGTGAACAACAATAAAATCCTCATTATTTATTTTGGGTTTCGCTATAACCTTTTTAAAATGTAGTAGTTGCCCTATAACCTATTTTGGTTGCCCTATAACAAGAAGACTAAATGTTACCGACATTATTTTTATACCTACCTCCTTCCTTAAACAACTAGGTCTAGAAGTAGATCTAGGATGGTGACATATTTCAATTTCTTGGAAATTTGTTTGAATTTCAAGTTATTTATCCCTTATATGAAAATGTGTCATTGATTGAATGGAGAATTCTTTTCCAAAGCATTAATCCTCTCTCATTATAAGAAAGATTCCAATTTTCTCACAATTTCTCATTGAGCCCATTTCTACTATTCCTCATGGTGGTTTTTTTCAAATATTTTCAAATATTTTCATATTTATAGATATTTCCTTTGCGATAGCGTTGAATATGGGATATGATTTTATAGTAGATTTAGAATTCAATATTTTTGTAAGAATGATATAGGGTTTTGTTAGGATTGTGGAGATGAATTGATTCACATATAGCATGATTTACACCTTGTTGGAATACGATGGAATCGACATCGGTCAAGCAAAGGAGACAAAATCGGTCAAAGAAAGGAGCCGGCTTTGATCAACAAAGGATCCAATATTGGTGGGAACCAGCCCCAATTACATGTGTGTGAAAGTTTATATTTAACTCACGGTAATTAGATCTAACTTTAGTTATAAAGTGAATCTAAAGGTTGTAAATGCATAGCTACGTTTCCCTAAGTTTGTATATGCTTATATAAGCTAGAAACCTAGGGTTAGAAGAAAAAGAAGAAGAATTGCATGTAATTGATTATTATTACATGTGGAATCCTTGGTTAAGAGGATGAAGAAGAAGAAAAAGAAAAATATGGTTACATGAAGATAAGGATTCCATGGAGAGAAGTTGGATGAAGGAAATAGTAGTTACATATTTGAAGGTACATTAGCAGATTTACACAATAATAAATCTTTATTTTTCTCTATTCCAAAACATACAAATATATAGGAAATATACTTCCTAAATAATAGGAATTAGCTATAACAACTCACTAACTTACATGAGTTGTTTCTAACACACTAACCAAATATAATTGTTATTGTTGTTTTATATAACAACTAATAACAATTTACTAACACATACTTACAACATAATAATTACATCACGTAATTATTATTTACTAATGGAGCCAGCTTTGGTCAACAAAGGATCCAACATCGGTCAAGGAACCGGCACTAGTTACATGTGTGTGAAATTTTATATTTAACTCACGGGAATTAGATCTAACTTTAGTTATAAAGTGAATATAAAGGTTGTAAATGCATAACTAAGTTTTCCTAAGTTTGTATATACCTATATAAGCTAGAAAAATAGGGTTAGAAAAAAAAAAGAATTGCATGTAATTGATTATTATTACATGTGGAATCCTTAGTTAAGAGGATGAAGAAGAAGAAAAACGAAAAATATGGTTCCATGAAGATAGGCATTCCATGGAGAGAAGTTGATGAAGGAAATAGTAGGTACATATTATAGTGAGAAAAGGGTATTGTCTTCTACTGTATTTCCTTTGTATTATTATTGTCTCATTGTAATGGCTTGCATAGTATGCAAAGCACATAGATTTTCTTCTTATATATCCACATGTTCTTGTGAGATATTATATTAGATTATTCTTTGTAGATCCGCAGTTGTCTTCAGATCTTGTATTGTTGGATCCACATGTCATTGTGAGATATTGTATTCATAGATCCATGAGATCATGTTGTATTGTTGATCCGTGTAGATCTAGATATTATAGAGGAGGTTTTATTCATTTTTGCATAGGTTGAGTACGGTGATGGAGAGACATACGTATTTCTTGGTGCACAATCATGGTTTCACATTGGTATACCCATGTGAGAGGTCTTGTTGCAAATCCACAAAGAACTTGGTTACAATTCAAAGATGCATTGGTTCCTGGTTAAGTGAGATATGGTGGTGATTTAGAGGCATGGTTGTAGTGCACTCATGGATATCCGTTTAGGGATTTGGTAGTGGAGATAATCATGGAGAGATACATTGTACTCTTGTTCATTATTTATATGAGATATCTATCTTTGGCAGACGTAGCCCATATTGAGTGAACCATGGTACATGTTGTGTTATGTGTGTGTACTTTGCTTTGATTTGGATTTATCTAGTTTACACTTCCACTACACTAGATTTTGAGGAATTGATTCCATTTCCACATTCCATAATTCCCAACAAGTGGTATCGAGCTTGGTTATTTGAGCAAGGGTTTTCTTCATGGTTTTGTTAGTGGTATTACTGACATGTATGAGATCAAGGTTTTTTTTTCCTAATGTGTAAATCGTAGGAAGATATTTAATATCAAGTGGCAAGAAATGAGAGGTTTTTGGAAAATACAATGACCGGCATTGACTAGGAGGCAACCGATGTCGACAAGGTGAGCGTGGTTGGTTATAGGGTGACCGTGGTGATGGCTATAGGGAAACTTGGTTTTAAACAAAAAATCAAAGATCTAAATAAATTGATAGATACATGGAATGTGTCTTTTTACTACGGCGTCCCTGGTTCTTGGAGGCACAAACATGGTGGTTAGATTGTAGATCCAGATTATAGAGGTATGGTTTTGTTTTTTTGGTATTTCAAGTACTTGTATGTTGCACATGTATGTTTGGGATTACAGATCTAGATAAGAGTAAGATATAGAGGAAAATTTATGCATCCTTTTGTGTAGTTAGATGCACGGGATTTGTTAGAGAGATAGAGTATAATAGCACAGAAGAGGACGAGGTTTCCATAAGAAGGCAAGTACTTGAGTTGAAGATGCGGGCAAGAATCTTGGTGTTGGTAAGGTGATGTACTTCATCTTGGTTTAGTTTTATTGCATGTATTATTGTTGTAATTTTTTTGTGCAAGGTTTGGGTGCTTCTTGAAATGAATGGCTTACCACAGCCTATCGGGCTTTGGCTGGATTAGGCACCTGATTGTGTATTATGCCATTCTTTTTGGCGTTGTGTTCATTCCAAAGCACCACCGACGTTAGTCACAGGTAGGAACCGGTACCGGTCAGAAACCGAGGTCAGATTCATGCGGTGAATCTATACTAGGTTTTTACAAGAGAAAGGACATGGATGGTTTTAGTGTCTAGTTTGGAGGATCAGGTTTCTTGCACAAAGTGTACAGGAAGAAACGGAGTAGATCACTTCAATGTTTGAATTAGAAAGAGGACAGAGTTGGCTCAGGAGTCTAGTGAGACTTGGGTCAAATTCAGGTATCTCTATATGGTTCATGTTTTATTTCTTTTGTTTGAAACAATTGGTATTATGTTTAGATTGTGTGCACAAGTAAAATATGCACCATGGATATGTGGTGAGCTTGACTTTTATTTCTCGGGATGTGTTGGAATCTTGAAGACAAGGGTATCTAGTCTAAGGATGAGATCCTCAATGAAAATTCATGTTTAAACATAGTTGCGCAGTAACGAGAGATGTTTAGTACACATGGATGAAAATAATGTGATTCAATCTACTTCACAAGAATTCCAAACTTCTATGATGTAGAAGTATTCTTTGCTAAGAAGGGAATCGGTTTATATTTTCTTTCATCTATTTTATTTCTCACTAATATATATTGGAGCTTTTGAGCTTGATGATTAGAGGCACTAGGGTAGTTCATGTTGAGTGGAAGCAATCCATGCTTATTGGAATTGTAGGTTGGACACATGCACATATGAAGTGAGAGGAGAATGCTACTATTCAGAGTGGCATGAGGCACAAGTTGTTTTGGAGGACAATCACGGTTTTGTAGGTATTTTGTATTTAGTGCATGATGACATCACTTCTAGTTTATTTTGTAGTGCTTGGATATTCTTATGGGATGGCAGTTGATGGTTGTTCAGTTGGGTTAAGATGAAATAGCAATATTTTAGAGTTTGAAGGGTGGAAAAAGGTTACAATGTGACAAGAGTGTATATTTACAACTTATTGATGTTTCCCTTGTTTGCTTTCATCTTGGATGGTTGTGTAGTATGTTTGATGACATTTTTTTGGTATTTGCACTAGTTATTAGTAGCATGATTAGAATGGTTATTTTTGTTGTTGACATTGATGAGCACAAGATTCATATATGGCTTTGGAGTTAGTCGATGAGAGACTTGGAGCTTCTAGAGAGCTTGGTGATATGGATGGATGTATATGGTGAGTTTATACATGTGGATAGATTTTGTTTTGTGAGTCTATGATGATGCAGATATTTGTTTTACACATGGATGCCTATGAGCATGGTTTATATGTATTTGAGCATGAGTAGGGGATGTTTGTATTTCCTCTTATTACTATGTTACTCCATGATAGATATGTTTTCTACAGATGGTTGTCTTGGACATGCAAGTTGTTTATGCAAGGTTGGATTTGTAGAATGCAGTGTTGGATTCTTTGAGTTATGCAGGTGGTGTGGATTAATTACCCACTGGATGCATGTAGAACTCATTTTTGGGTTGTCTTTTCCCAAGATCTTGTTTTTCTTACGCATATTCCGGTTTTACTTTCTTTGGTCAGTTGTATTGGTGGTTG
Organism: Taxus wallichiana var. yunnanensis; assembly: GCA_018340775.1. Taxonomy (NCBI): domain Eukaryota; kingdom Viridiplantae; phylum Streptophyta; class Pinopsida; order Cupressales; family Taxaceae; genus Taxus; species Taxus wallichiana. The sequence continues at coordinate 600,335,272 of CM031239.1, read as the reverse complement.
CATGGAGACATGGATAGATGGTTAGAGAACATGGTTGGTTTTATAGGTATGGATATGGTTGAGATTAAAGATCAAAACTTTAGTTTGATCGGGATCTCTTAATGTGTATTAATCATGGTGGCTTGGTTGCATGAGAGGCTTGGTATTATGATTCAGTGGGATCTTGATGTATAGATAGCTCATGTATCACGGATCAATAGTATCTTTGTGCAGGTATATGGTAAGTCACAGGTTAGTTATCTTCTTAGTTTTAGAAGATGGTTTAATCCTCCTAATTTTATTTGAGAGGATTGTTAATATAAATAATATATGGTCCTCACGATATGTAGAGGACAAAGTGATGTAAAGGTATAGGTACAAGTTCAAAAATTTATCTCCAAGTGGGAGATTGTTAGGATTGTGGAGTTGAATTGCTTCACAGATAACATGATTTACACCTTGTTGGAATACATAATAACTGGCATCGGTAGTAAAAGAGCCAACATCGGTCAACAAAGTATCTCGACATCGGTCAGGGAACCAACACCAATTACGTGTGTGTGAAAGTTTATATTTAACTTACAGGAATTAGATCTAAATTTAGCTATAAAGTGAATCTAAAGGTTGTAAATGCATAGCTAAGTTTTCCTAAGTTTTTATATAGCTATATAATCTCGAAAGCTAGGGTTACAAGAAAAAATGGGAAGAATTGCAGGTAATTGATTATTATTACATGTGGAATCCTTGGTTGAGAGGATGAAGAAGAAGAAGAAGAAAAGATGGTTACATGAAGACAGAGCTTCCATGGAGAGAAGATGGACAAAAGGAAATAACATGTACATCTAATGGTGAGAAGAGGGTATTGTCTTCTATTGTATTTCCTTTGTATTGTTATTATCTCATTGTAATGGCATGCATAGTATGCAAAGCACGAATATTTTCTTCTTGTAGATCCACATGTTGTTGTGAGATTTTGTATTAGATTCTTCTTGTAGATCCACATGTTATTGTGAGATCTTGTATTGTTAGATCCACGGGTCATTGTGATATCTTGTATTCATAGATCCATGATATCATGGTGTATTGTTGATCCATTTAGATCTATATAATGTAGAGGAGGTTGTCTTCATGTTTGCACGAGGTTGATGCGGTGATGGATAGACATACTTATTTCTTGGTTCACAATCATGCTTACACATTGGTAGACCCATGTGAGACGTCTTGTTGCAGATCCACAAAGAGCTTGGTTATAGTTTAGAGATGTAATATTACTTGGTTATGTGAGATATATTGGTGGTGTGGAGGCACGGTTATAGTGCACTCATGGAGATCCGTTTAGATATCTATTATAGGAGATACTATTGGAGAGATACATTGTACTCTTGTGCAGAAGAGTTGGTTTGTACTCTTTTTCATTATATATATGAGATCTCTATCTTTTGTGGACGTAGCCCATATTGGGTGAACCATGGTACATGTTATGTTATGTGTGTTTACTTTGTTTTGATTTGGATTTATCTATTTTACACTTCCACTGCTGTAGATTTTGGGGAATTGATTCCATTTTGCATTCCATAATTCCCAACAGTTGGGTATGTTAGACATTTGTGGGTAATTCATAAATCTATGTGCCAAAAGGATTATTTAGGATAGTGAAGGGATATAATCATAGATTTTCCTTCTATGAATTTTTGTTTTTAAGGAGCTCCATATGGTCATACACCATAAAAGGTGTTAGAATTTCACATGTTATTTTTAGAGATCTTTTCAAAGTGGTAAGATATTTTGTTTCTAAGAGTATATCAAAATCATGGTAATAATAAAACTTGCATACTATGGTATGTTAATGGGTTTTGAGAGGATTATTTATTTTATCAACACCTCTATCATGGTTGACCATGATTAAATTCCATGATGTATCACTTACTAGAAACCATTTTATTCATGAACTTGGTATCATCATGAGAGGCATTCTTATAATGAAATATTTATTCTTTTAAGAGATAATAAAGTTGTTCTATTTATGATCCATAAACTTCCTCTTTTTAACAATTAAAATATATCATTTAGTGATAATTGAATGGAAATTGACTAAGTTCCTTTTAACCAATATAATGTGCATGAAACAATAACAACTATACCACAAATTGAGAAATAGAATGCAAATGAGACACAAGAATTTATCCTGGAGAAACCCAAGGTGAGAAAAACTCCATTGGATAAGAAAATTTCTTCCCTCTAACTATATAATAATCTAAAAATATAAAGTACTACCAATAATTGGCCTTCAAGAAGGATTCACACTCATAATTGTATTTTCTTTCTCACAACTTCTCAACATGAAAAAATCACTCTCAATGAACAAAACAAGAAAGACCTAGGTCACTCTCAAAGGTCACTGCTTCATCTAGCAAGAAAAGGAAGGGTATGAAAACTAAGTTCCTTGCTTCTCAGAGGGTTCTTAGAAGTCACAAAGACCTCGAGCTTACCAAGAGTCTCTTGCACATCAACCATCCGATGGAGGAGCCGAGGAGGAGGATTTTTGGTCGAGTGGGCAAGATGGAAAAGGAAATTCAAGAGATTAAGAGTGTTATCAGAAATATGGAAAAAGCTAAGGGAAAAGGGAAACTACAAAATGATGATGAGGAGGATGTCACTGCTGAAGTTTTCAAGAAGCTTCAATCTTTGGATGGCAGACTGGGAAATGTAAAAGGCCGTAATGATTGTATCCTATCTGCCCTTAAAAGTATTTACAATTTCATCGAATAGCATGTTCATAGTGTATGCAGTCTCAGCGGGATTACTGAGGACATTTGGGGCCCCAAGGAGAAAAGAGATATATTAGGAAAAAGTGTTTGGGATCTTTCATCCATCCTCACCTGAATCAACTGCAACCAAGAACATACCCGAAACTTCATATCATCATCGACCCTACAACATCATCCACTTTACCATTAATGATTTTTTCATCAATGAAAACACCTATGCAATATCATGCCAACAAATTTGTCTAACCTCCTCAAACTAATTTATTGTTAATGTTGTTGGTTGTGTGAATTATATTTTAAAAACAAGGATATAATATTACATAATTAACTTTAGGGCAATAAACATCTAAAATTCGGGTAACTTTTGACAATATAGAAATATGCTAACAACATGAACTATAATTATCAAACTAATTTGTCTAACCTCCTCAAACTAATTTGTTTTAAATGTTGTTGGATGTGTGGTTTATATTTTAAAAACAAGGATATAATTTTGTATAATTAATTTATGGGAAATAAACCTCTAAAACTCATGTAAGTTTAACGAGGTCAAACAAATTAGTCCAAAGACGAGAATAAAATCCTCACATGTCAAAATGTCATGTCACCTTTACGATGACCAATGATCGAGCCAATATTTTAATAGGATCCAAGTGATATAAAACATTGAATCCATAGCCACAAAACTCGCATGGGTGGCCAAAATTCTACCAAATATCATATGAACAAGATATGTTTTTGGTTATATTGTCATCTAATTATTTCCTTTACTTATTCAAATATTGTGTGTTTTATATGTCAATGAAAAATATTAGTTGAGGGTATAGTTTTTGTTTTTTTTTTGGCCTTCTATGCTAGGATTTAATACCCACCTCCATATGTGATGGATCTATAATCTATAATATTGTTCTTTGCATTATTAGAAATTATTGGTCTTTCGTGTAAATTCACTTTTGGGTAGCTTATTTAATCTTGTGTAATATTATAATTCTAGTTGAAAATTTGATTATGGATTGTGAAGCTATCCAAAATGGTTTTTCCAATGAAGAAACCTTAGAAGTTCATTCCAAAAGTATTTAACAATTTAATATCTACCACGCTGGTATTATTTAACCTCTAACTAGGTTTGATGTGCATATCATGGCTTGAAATTTCTTTTTTATAGGTTACATTCTCCGGAGGATTCCCTCTTAAAGTAAGCTAAAATATGCATTTAAATTTTTGTTGACTCAACATGGTATGAGATTACATGTTATTCATAATATGGCTAAAGTGTTCGTTATTTTCATTTTTCGCTCTGAACCATGCCACACTTATGATGCAAAAATCGTGTGGTTGGTATGTTTGGAGCTCCCTACCGATTCTATCCATATGGAAGTGTCACTTTTTATCTATGAGTTCACATCTTCCTTAAGATCTAGGTTGAATTTTTAGGGCTTTCCATGCCATTATGACATTTCTTAGATCAAATAGAAGGCACGATAGGTTGATTTAATCATAAGGAACGCAGAAATTTTACTCGAGAAAGCCCTAGAAATTTGTCTCTATTGAATTATATTTTTATTGCTCCCTTAAGGAGTCAAATTTTATCCAAGTCCATGATCCATGTTATGACACGCAAAGAGATTCATACATTAATTTTCCCAATATTTGTTTTTATTGTCAATCCTATAAGCATAGAATCGAATATTGTCCTTTCTATGCCTTTTGTGATATAACCATGAAAAAACCATCTACTAAGGTCCCTTAGTCTAATGAGGAAGAAGGATAAAATAATATTGGTGAATTCTTACAAATAACCATTATAAATGCATGGATTTAAATATCCTTATGCAACAACAATGCATGTGAAAATTACCAATCCAACCCTAGTTTAAATGTTCAATAGAAGGAAGTGACTGGGAAAATGGTGGTAGTACACTCTCTAGTAGAAGAAAGATTAGATATAGTGAAATGTCCAAAAAGTTAGAGAAAGCCAAGTTTTCTAAGACACCCTTATTGGCTATTCTCTCTTAATATTTTAGACTACTACTCAAGATATCTCTCAAGAGTCACAATTGAGACTTTGACAGTCTTCTCCTTGCAGATCATCCTATAGAAAATCTTGCAGTCCACCTCATGAACTAGAATATGGATAATTAATTATAGACACTTAGCAATTTTCTAAAAGAAATGATTTTTCATTGACCAAAAATATTTTTTTGCAAAATAGTTGTGGGGAGATTGATAGGATAGATTCAAAAGTTATTTGTTTTGATGCAAGTTAGTAATGAAATGCTTCTCATTGAATGTGTGAGGTCTCATAAACCCACCTTGCAAGTATGTTGTGTGAGATATCTAGATGTGATTTCCACAAGACATTCTTTTTGGAAGAAATTAAGGATGAAAGTTTTTACTCATATCTATCATTAAGTTATATGGGTCAATAGTTTAGTTGTGATTTGGTAAATCATTATCTATGCTATGGAGGAATCGCTACATTTATTTCTAAACAATGGTAGGATTTGACGTGGATTGTGGATTTCACCCTTTTATCGGATCCTTTGGGTGTTATTAAATAATTAGATTCATTTTTGGCATAATCAACGTTTATGCATCTAATTACATTAATGAGAGGGAGGATATTTTTCATTGTGTTGTAAACTAATTTCCAAATGTGCATGGGTCATGTGTGGTGACGTAAATATGACTTAAGTGCCCACCTAGAGTATATATTGTTATGTTTATGTTTTGTTCATTTTGGTCTTTATTGCTACATCTTAGCTTTTGACTTTTTGTACTTAGGTAGGATTCCGGTAAAAAAACCTTTATCCTTCTCTAAAGATACAACAACATTATAATATTCAATTTGACATCTATTTTCTCTTATATCATTTATGAACTAATGAATTCATCATGATTTACTAGATATCTTTTCTAAAATTGTTAATAATTTTTGTTTATTTATTTATATTATCAAAATATTCTACAACATTTTCATTTACTTAAATATTCTTCCAGTGTAACTATTCACAAAAAATTTAATATTTTTTATTCAAAATAATTTGAGTTTGAATTTTACGGAACATGTATCAATATGGTTGTTAACATTTTAGAGATGTGTATCATTATATTAGGTAGCACATTTTGATATTTAGTTTTCGTTTCAAACACGCAGACAACTATTACTTGCTCCGTGCGATAATCGACCTCCATGCAAGTAAAACAAGAAATTCATCCCGAGGAAAGGACAGTTGATGTTGTTGACTGTTTTTCTTAAATTTATTATACGAAATTGTTTAGTGTGATTTATATTTTAAAAACTAGGATATAGATTTACATAATTAATTTGTAGGCAGTAAACGTCTAAAATTCGTATAAGTTTGATGAGGTCAGACAAATTAATGAGAAGTTGAGGATAAAAATCCACACCTGTCCTAATAATGCCATGTCACCTTTATAATGACTGACAACCATAAACCAAAAAGTATTTAACAAGCTAATATCTATCATGTTAATATTATTTAACCTCCTCCTAGGTTGATACTACATGTCATTGGCTTGAGATTTTTACTTTTATAAGTTACATTGTTGAGAGGATTCCTCCGAAGTAAGCTAAAAAAATTGTTTCGATTTGATTTGACTCAACATAGTATGAGGCTAAATATTATTCATAATATGACTAAACTATTCCTTCTTTTTCATTTTTTTGACATAAACCATACCATGCATATCATGCAAATATATTATAGTTGGTATGTTTAGAGCTCCCTACTTGTTCTATCCATATGGACGTGTAACGTTGTTATATTTGAATACATCGCTCTTAAGGTCTAGGTTGAATTTGTAGGGATTTCCATGCCTTTATGGCATTTCTTGAATCAAATAGAAGTCACAATAGGTTGATTTCGAGACTCAAATGTTTTATATTGATTGGCACTTTAAGTGCCCCTAGATTCAAAAAATGTATTTTTTCCTTACACTTTTACATAATGAGCCCAACTTTACTCAAATCAAGAGAATCTTGAACTTTGTCCCTAGGTTGACATGAAATTCCAGATGGATTGAACATTTATTATATTATATCACTCACATTGCATGGTTCCTTTGCATTTATGGTCAACAATTATGCCACATTCGTCGACGAACTTAATCTAATTTACTCATTGAACACCATGAAGCTTACCTTTTCATGAGAATTTAAAATAGAAATTGGTGGTGGTGTGGAAATTCCTACTAATTATATATTCTTATAGTGCATGGGTGTGCTCAAATCAAATACATACTTCATTGGCTTAAAATTTCTTATAAGGTATTCAAGGAATTTCCCATATTCTTAAGGGTACGCACTCTTCCTAAAATAGTAAATGCATTAGAGAAGTTGACAAATGAATTCTCGAGGTACCGAATATTATTCAAGCCTTCGTCCACTATTATTATTTGGTGTTCAAATCTCAAGAAATTTCTTGTGAACAACAATAAAATCCTCATTATTTATTTTGGGTTTCCTATAACCTTTTTAAAATTGAGTAAATGCCCTATAACCTATTTTGGTTGCCCCTATAACAAGAAGACTAAATGTTCTTCGACATTATTTTTATACCTACCTCCTTCCTTAAACAACTAGGTCTAGAAGTAGATCCGGGATGGTGACATATTTCAATTTCTTGGAAATTTGTTTGAATTTCAAGTTATTTATCCCTTATATGAAAATGTGTCATTGATTGAATGGAGAATTTTTTTCCTAAGCATTAATCCTCTCTCATTATAAGAAAGATTCCAATTTTCTCACAATTTCTCATTGAGCCCATTTCTACTATTCCTCATGGTGGTTTTCTTTCAAATATTTTCATCAATAAATTTAAAATATTTATAGCTATTTCCTTTGGGATATAGCGTTGAATATGGGATATGATTTTATAGTAGATTTAGAATTCAATATTTTTGTAAGAATGATATAGGGTTTTGTTAGGATTGTGGAGATGAATTGATTCACATATAGCATGATTTACACCTTGTTGGAATACACAGTAACCAACATCGGTCAACAAAGGAGACAAAATCGGTCAAAGAAAGGAGCCGGCTTCGATCAACAAAGGATCCAATATTGGTCGTGGGAACCAGCCCCAATTACATGTGTGTGAAAGTTTATATTTAACTCACGGGAATTAGATCTAACTTTAGTTATAAAGTGAATCTAAAGGTTGTAAATGCATAACTAAGTTTCCCTAAGTTTGTATATGCCTATATAAGCTAGAAAGCTAGGGTTAGAAGAAAAAGAAGAAGAATTGCATGTAATTGATTATTATTACATGTGGAATCCTTGGTTAAGAGGATGAAGAAGAAGAAAAAGAAAAATATGGTTACATGAAGACAAGGATTCCATGGAGAGAAGTTGGACATAAGGAAATAGTAGTTACATATTTGAAGGTACATTAGTAGATTTACACAATAATAAATCTTTATTTTTCTCTATTCAAACATACGAATATATAGGAAATATACTTCCTAAATAATAGGAATTAGCTATAACAACTCACTAACTTACATGAGTTGTTTCTAACACACTAACCAAATATAATTGTTATTGTTTTTTATATAACAAATAATTACAATTTACTAACACATACTTACAACATAATAATTACATCACGTAATTATTATTTACTAATGGAGCCAATTTCTTGGTCAACAAAGGATCCAACATCGGTTGGGAACCGGCACTAGTTACATGTGTGTGAAATTTTATATTTAACTCGTGGGAATTAGATCTAACTTTAGTTATAAAGTGAATCTAAAGGTTGTAAATGCATAACTAAGTTTCCCTAAGTTTGTATATACCTATATAAGCTAGAAAAATAGGTTAGAAAAAAATTGCATGTAATTGATTATTATTACATGTGGAATCCTTGGTTAAGAGGATGAAGAAGAAGAAAAATGAAAAATATGGTTACATGAAGACAAGGATTCCATGGAGAGAAGTTGGATAGAAGAAAATAGTAGGTACATATTATAGTGAGAAAAGGGTATTGTCTTCTATTGTATTTCCTTTGTATTGTTATTGTCTCATTGTAATGGCTTGCATAGTATGCAAAGCACATAGAGTTTCTTCTTATAGATCCACATGTTGTTGTGAGATATTGTATTAGATTATTCTTATAGATCCACAAAGTTATCGATCTTGTATTGTTAGATCCACAAGTCATTGTGAGATATTGTATTCATAGATCCATGAGATCATGTTGTATTGTTGATCCGTGTAGATCTAGATATTTAGAGGAGGTTTTATTCATGTTTGCATAGGTTGAGTACGGTGATGGAGAGACATACGTATTTCTTGGTGCATGATCATGGTTTCACATTGGTATACCCATGTGAGAGGTCTTATTGCAGAGATCCACAAAAGAACTTGTTACAATTAAGAGATGCGAGTGGTTCCTAGTTAAGTGAGATATGTTGGTGATTTGGAGGCATGGTTGTAGTGCACTCATGGATATCATTTAGAGATTTTTAGTGGAGATAATCATGGAGAGATACATTGTACTCTTGTGCGAGAAGAGTTGGTTTGTACTCTTGTTCATTATATATATGAGATATCTATCTTTGGTAGACGTAGCCCATATTGGGTGAACCACGGTACATGTTGTGTTATGTGTGTGTACTTTGTTTTGATTTGGATTTATCTAGTTTACACTTCCACTACTGTAGATTTTGGGGAATTGATTCCATTTCCACATTCCATAATTCCCAACAACTGGTATCAGAGCTTGGTTATTTAGAGCAAGGGTTTTCTTCATGGTTTTGTTAGTGGTATTATTCGACATGTATGAGATCAAGGTTTTTTTCCTAATGTGTAAATCACAGGGAAGATATTTAATATCAAGTGGCAGCAAGAAATGAGAGGTTTTGGAAAATACGGTGACCGGTATTGGCTAGGAGGCAACCGATGTCAGCAAGGTGAGCGTGGTTGGTTATAGGGTGACCATGGCGGCTATTGGGAAACTTGGTTTTAAACAAAAAATCACAGATCTAAATAAATTGAGAGATGCATGGAATGTGTCTTGTTTGCTGAGGTGTCCCTGGTTCTTGGAGGCACAAACATGGTGGTTAGATTGAAGATCCGGATTATAGAGGTATGGTTTTGTTTTTTTGGTATTTCAAGATTGCGTGTATGTTGCACATGTATGTTTGGGATTACAGATCTAGATAAGAGTAAGATATAGAGGAAAATTTATGCATCCTTTGTGCAATTAGATGCACGAGATTTGTTAGAGAGGTAGAGTATAATAGCACGAAGAGGACAAGGTTTCCATAAGAGAGGCAAGTACTTGAGTTGAAGATGCGGGCAAGAATCTTGGTGTTGGTAAGGTGATGTACTTCATCTTGGTTTAGTTTTATTGCATGTATTATTGTTGTAAATTTTTTTGTGCAAGGTTTGGGTGCTTCTTGAAATGAATGGCTTACCACAGCTATCAGTTTTGGTCAGATTAGGCACCTGATTTGGTGTATTATGCCATTTTTTGGTGTTGTGTTCATTCAGAAGCACCACCGACGTTAGTCACAGAGGAACCGGTACCATCGGAAACGAGGTCGGTCTTTGTGGTAGTGAATATATACTAGGTTTTTACAGTAGAAAAGGGCATGGATGTTTTTAGTGTCTAGTTTGGAGGATCATGTTTCTTGTACAAAGTGTATAGGCAAAAACGGAGTAGATCACTTCAATGTTTGAATTAAAGAGAAAAGAGTTGGCTCGGGAGTCCAGTGAGACTTGGGTCAAATTCAAGTATCTCTATATGGTTCATGTTTTATTTATTTTGTTTGAAGCAACTGGTATTATGTTTGGATTGTGTGCACAAGTAAAATATGCACCATGGATATTTGGTGAGCTTGACTTTTATTTTGGGATGTGTTGGAATCTTGAGGACAAGGGTATCTAGTCTAAGGATGAGATCCTCAATGAAAATTCATGTTTAGACATAGTTGCAGGTAACAAGAGATGTTGAGTACACATGGATGAAAATAAGGTGATTCAACCTACTTCACAAGAATTCCAAACTTCTGTGATGTAGAAGTATTCTTTGTTAAGAAGGGAATGTTTTATATTTTCTTTCATCTATTTTATTTCTCACTGATATATATTGGAGCTTTTGAGCTTGATGATTAGAGGCAGTGTAGGGAGTTCATGTTGAGTGGGAGCAAGCCATGGTTATTGGCATTGTAGGTTGGACACATATGCACATGCGAAGTGAGAGGAGAATGCTACTATTCATAATGGCATGAGGCATAAGTTGTTTTGGAGGACAGTCATGGTTTTGTAGGTATTTTGTATTTAGTACATGATGACATCAATTCTAGTTTATTTTGTAGTGCTGGATATTCTTATGGGATGGACAGTTGATGGTTTTTCAGTTAGGTTAAGATGAAATAGCAATATTTTAGATTTTGAAGGGTGGAAAAAGGTTACAATGTGACAAGGTGTATATTTACATCTTATTGATGTTTCCCTTGTTTTATTTCATCTTGGATGGTTGTGTAGTATGTTTGATGACATTTTTTTGGTATTTGCACTAGTTATTAGTAGCATGGTTAGCATGGTTACTTTTTTTGTTGACATTGATGAGCACAAGATTCATATGTGGCTTTGGAGTTAGTCGGTGAGAGACTTGGAGCTTCTGAAGAGCCTGGTGATATGGATGGATGTATATGGTGAGTTTATACATGTGGATAGATTTTGTTTTGTGAGTCTATGATGATGTAGATATTTGTTTTACACATGGATGCCTATGAGCATGGTTTATATGCCTTTGAGCATGAGTAGGGGATGTTTGTATTTCCTCTTATTACTATGTTACTCCATGATAGATATGTTTTCTACAAATGGTTGTCTTGGACATGTAAGTTGTTTATGCAGGGTTGGATTTATAGAATGCAATGTTGGATTCTTTGAGTTATGTAGGTGTTGTGGATTAATTACCCATTGGATGCATGTAGAACTCATTTTTGGGTTGTCTTTTCCCAAGATCTTGTTTTTTCTTACGCATATTATAGTTTTACTTGTCTTTGGTCGATTGTATTGGGTTCGTATGGAGTCATGGATAGATGGTTAGAGAACATGGTTGGTTTTATAGGTATGGATATGGTTGAGATTAAAGATCAACACTTCATTTGAGTGGGGATCTCTTAATGTGTATTAGTCATGGTGGCTTGGTTGCATGAGAGGCTTGGTATTATGATTCGGTGGGATCTTGATGTATAGATAGCTCATGTATCACGGATCAAGTAGTATCTTTGTGCGGGTATATGGTAAGTCACAAGGTAGTTATCTTCTTAGTTTTAGAAGATGGTTTAATATTCCTTATTTAATTTGAGAGGATTATTGATATAAAGAATATATGGTCTTCACGGTATGTAGAGGACGGTGATGTATAGGTATAGGTACAAGTTCAAAATTTATCTCCAAGTGGGAGATTGTTAGGATTATGGAGCTAAATTGATAACACGATTTACACCTTCTTCTTTGGAATACATAATAACCGGCATCGGTCAATAAATGGAGCCAACATCAATCAACAAATTATCTGACATCGGTCAGGGAACCAACACCGGTTACGTGTGTGTGAAATTTTATATTTAACTCACGGGAATTAGATCTAAATTTAGCTATAAAGTGAATCTAAAGGTTGTAAATGCATATCTAAGTTTCCCTAAGTTTGTATATGCCTATATAATCTAGAAAACTAGGGTTATAAGAAAAAATGGGAAGAATTGTAGGTAATTGATTATTATTGCATGTGGAATCCTTGGTTGAGAGGATGAAGAAGAAGAATAAGAAAAATATGGTTACATGAAGACAGAGCTTCCATGGAGAGAAGATGGACAGAAGGAAATAACATGTACATCTTATGGTGAGAAGAGGGTATTATTGTCTTCTATTGTATTTCCTTTATATTGTTGTTATCTCATTGTAATGGCATGCATAGTATGCAAAGCACGAAGATTTTATTCTTGTAGATCCACATGTTGTTGTGAGATCTTGTATTGTAGATTCTTCTTGTAGATCCACATGTTGTTGTGAGATCTTGTATTGTTAGATCCACAGGTTATTGTGATATCTTGTATTCATAGATCCATGAGATCATGTTGTATTGTTGATCCATGTAGATCTAGATATTGTAGAGGAGGTTGTCTTCATGTTTGCATAGGTTGATGCAGTGATGGAGAGACATACTTACTTCTTGGTGCACAGTCATGGTTGCACATTGGTAGACCCATGTGAGAGGTCTTGTTGCAGATCCACAAAGAGCTTGGTTACAGTTTAGAGATGTAATAGTTCCTGGTTATGTGAGATATATTGGTGGTGTGGAGGCATGGTTGTAGTGCACTCATGGAGATCCGTTTAGATATCTATTATAGGAGATACTATTGGAGAGATACATTGTACTCTTGTGTAGAAGACTTGGTTTGTACTCTTTTTCATTATATATATGAGATCTCTATCTTTTGTGGGCGTATCCCATATTGGGTGAACCATGGTACATGTTATGTTATGTGTTTTACTTTGTTTTGATTTGGATTTATCTATTTTACACTTCCACTATCGTAGATTTGGGAATTGATTCCATTTCTTCATTCCATAATTCCCAACAGGTTGGGTATGTTGGACATTTGTGGGTAAGTCATAAATCTATGTGCCAAAAGGATTATTTAGGATAGTGAAGGGATATAATCATAGATTTTCCTACTATGAATTTTTGTTTTTAAGGAGCTCCATATGGTCATACACCATAAAAGGTGTTAGAATTTCACATGTTATTTTTTAGAGATCTTTTCAAAGTGGTAAGATATTTTGTTTCTAAGAGTATATCAAAATCATGGTAATAATAAAACTTGCATACTATGGTATGTTAATGGGTTTTGAGAGGATTTTTATTTTATCAACACTCTCTATCATGGTTGACCATGATTAAATTCCATGATGTATCACTTACTAGAAACCATTTTATTCATGAACTTGGTATCATTTAGTGATAATTGAATGGAAATTGACTAAGTTCCTTTTAACCAATATAATGTGCATGAAACAATCACAACTATACTACAAATTGAGAAATAGAATGCAAAGGAGACACAAGAATTTATCCTGGAGAAACCCAAGGTGGGAAAAACTCCAGTGGGTAAGAAAATTGCTTCCCTCTCACTATGTAATAATCTAAAAAATAAAAGTACTACAAATAATTGGCCTTCAAGAAGGATTCACACTTCTAATTGTATTTTCTTTCTCACAACTTCTCAACAATGAAAAAATCACTCTCAATGAACAAAACAAGAAAGAACTCCAACTCCTCTTCTTTTCTCACACTTGAATTCACTCAAAATCACTTGCTAGAATGAAGAATCAAACTTGTATTTATAGTTTCTTTGCCCAAGGATGGATGGAAAGACAAACCAAACGATTTGGAAGCCCAAACATTTGCAACTATTGAGTTTCCAATTTTTTGGCATCATCGGGAAGAGACCTTCATGTAAAGACATATTGGTGTTGACCAAATTTTTACTCCTTACTCGCAACCAATAGTTATGTAGTTATCACCACATAGTTTGTAACCTTCACTCTGTGAAGAGTAGTGGTTACGTAAACATTGGGGTAGTTACATAACCATTACCTAGAATACTCCCGAACATAACAATGATGGTCCACATATGTCATTTGAAGGTGTCTGGATCACCCTCAACCTGACTAGACCATCTCCTGAATAAAGAATATGTTGAGAATATGCATTACAAGTATTAAATATGGAGAATACATAGAATTGGGTATTTTAGATCCATTTTGGATCATACCTCCCCAATTTGAGGCTTTTAAGTCCCTAAAATCTTCAAGGACTAATGAGGTGAGGAAATTTCTTCCCCACATCTTCTCTGGAATACCACTTGGCCTTGGTAGGCAATTGGCCTTTCAACCCAATCAACCACTTGTCTTGCACTCCTCTCTATGTCCTCTCTTTCCACTACAAACCACATCTTCCTCAATTATAGCTATTTTCGGAGAAATATCCTCAATAGATGGTAGAAACACTCCCTCTTCTTCTTCATCCAACATGGAGGGCTCAAAGAGACATAAATTTTCAACATTCACAATTGAATAGATCCTCATATAAGGAGGAAAATCCAAGTGAAATGCATTCTTACCCACTTGTTCCAAAATCTCAAATGGACCATACCAAAGAGGCTTGAGTTTCTTATATTTTCCTTGTATCCTTTATTTTCTCAAGTACAACCATACCTTGTCTCCAACAAGGAAGGAATGCTCAATCATGTGTTAATCATGTCTGTGCTTTGTACTTGGCCTATGACTTTGTCAACCTCTCCTGTACCTAGAGGTGTATCTATTGAATTTTATCAATGAATTTATTAGCTTTGTGGACTTCAATTCCACTTTCTCATTGTCTCTAGCATGGTAATCTCAAAAAAACATCAAAAAAACTCTTAGGAAAATAACCAAAACATGTTTCAAAAGGAGTCTTACTGGTAGAAGCATGAACTGCCATGTTATAAGAATGTTGGATATATACCAAGTTCTCATCCCAAGTCTTTGGATGTTTCCTATTGTACCCTCTCAAGAGTTGGACCAAGGTATGGTTTACCACTTTTGTTTTCCCATCTATCTATAGATGAAAAGTGGTATACCTCTTCACTTTATATCCATATTTTCCCATAAAGTAGACCAAAACTTTCCTATGAACTATGAGTCCCTATCTAACACAATAGAATTAGGAAAACCAAAATGAACCCACACATTAAAAAAATAACTCAACTACATCATTGGCCTTGATGGTCTTCTGCAAGGAATTAGAATACACATTTTACTAAATTGATCTACTACCACAAAAATGTAATCATGACCTTTCTTAGAAGTAGGAAAACCACCCACAAAATCCATGGAGATGTTTTCCCATGGTCAGAAGAAGGAACTTGGAAATGGAATATATAACCCTAACTTCCTATTATTAGGATTGCTTGTACTACACAAAACACAACCCTGATGAATTTAGTAATTTTTGCTTACATTTTGGCAAATAAACATACCTCTGTAAGTGCGCTACAATATTTATCACACCAAAGTGACCAGCTACCTTGGAATTTTGTGCTTCCCTCATTAACTAAACTCTTTCCCCCTTAGGCACACAAATTTTCTCATTCTTGTAGAGAAAACCATCTAGAAGTAGTATTCTCCTCTAGGTGCAAATCCCTCACTTGGAGGTTTTTGTTGAAAAATCTCTACAAAATATGGATCCTACTCATAACCTTCCTAATATGCTTCACACAAAAAGGATCAAGAAGAGTTAACGTGCCCATAGCTAAAAATCAAAGGAGGCCTAGATAACATATCAACTAACTTGTTAGTCACACCTTTCTTATATTTGATAATAAAATGAAATTTTTGTAAAAACCCATCCATTTATAGTGTTTAGCTTGTTGAAGTTTTTTTGAGCCTGTGAAGATATTGGAGAGGTTGGTGATCCATGTGAATGATAGTTTCTTTACCCATCAGATAATGTTTCCATTTCTTGACCACTTACACAAGAGCATACAATTCCTTATTATATATATAATAATTCAAAATTGCACCATGAAACAATTAGAGTGATAACATATGGGCCTACCTCCTTGAAGAAGGAAAACCCCATAAGCATAGTCATCTGGCATCGTTTCCACTTGAAAGGTATAAATGTAAGTTAGGTAATTCCAAAAATAGAGCATGACTAATCTTATATTTAAATGAATCAAAAGCAATATGTTATTTCTTACCCCAATCAAAATCCTTACCCCATGTTGTCATTGAATGTAGTGGTGTTGTTATGGATGAGAAGTTCTTGATGAACTTCCTAAAATATTGAAATAAACCAATAAACCTCCTAGTCTCGGTAAAAATCAATGGTGTAGGCCAATTTTGAATGGCCTTTATCTTAGCTGGATCAATCCTCAATTCTCCATCTCCAACCATATGTCCCAAAAAGACAAGCAAATGTTGAGAAAACTCACACTTCTTCTCATTATACACTAGTCAGTACTCTCCTTAAGAACTTGTAAAACTTGTGTAAATGATCAATATGATCCTTAAAAATTCTGCTAAAAACTAGAATGTCATCCAAGTACAAAATAACAAAGGAATCAATAAATGGCCTCATTACCTCATTCATTAACCTCATGAAGGTAGTTGGTGCATTGCATATCCCGAACGGTAATACCAACCATTTATATTATCATTTCTTGGTCTTGAACAATGTTTTCCAGATGTCCTCTTCCTTGATCCACACTTGGTGATACCTAGATTTCAAATCAATCTTAGTAAAATATTTAGCATGTTGTAACTGATCCAATAAATCATCAATGTGAGGAAGAGGGTACCTATTCTTGATGGTTATTTTATTCAAATATCTATAATCAACACACATTCTCCATGAACCATCTTTCTTAGGTACTAAAACAATAGGAGAACCACATGGAGAAGTGTTAGACATGGATTATACCTTGTTTAATCAAAGACTACAATTGTTGTTTTACCTCATTGACATATTTCAAAGACTTCATGTATAATCCCAAGTTTGAAGTGATATATTGAGTAATAGGTGTATCTCATGCTCAATTGTCTTGACAGAGGAAGCCTTGTAGGCTCTTGGAAAATTCTCTAATTTCTAAACCAACTCTTTTATTTGTGTTTTCTCTTTGTTAGAAAACATGATACAAGTGGTTTTAGATGCAACAATCTCATCTTTGGCATATCCCTCAAAATAAGTAATGCAAATTTACCATTTTCATTAATAAGCTTTTCAAGCTTTGGTGACACTTACCAAAGAGATATTTGAGTCTCATGAAAAGGCTGAAATGATGTAGCTCTTACCATCCTTCACCAAATGGTATTGGTTGGATCTCCTCATGAAGATAACATCCCTGATATACAAATATGGGCTTCCAAACACTACACCACACACATCAAGGGAATAACATCTATAATAACTTCATCAATAAATTTCTTATCAATGCCAAAAGTGATTTTACATTGTTTGGTAACCTTGATGTCTACACCTTTCTTTACCCAACCCAATGAATATGGAGCTTGGGTGATTGTAAGTTTCCAAATTTAGCATGTCCACTAACTCTTTACTAATCAAATTAGCTTGAGAACATGTATCAAAAAGAGCATCCACCTTAGTTTTCTTCACTTGAATTTTTATATGAAAAAGCTTAGTTAGTTCCTTTTCCTAAACAACATTATTACTACCCAAACATACCTCTTTGCAGATAGAGGTACAACACATAGTCTCATCCACCTCTTTGTTGCAAAATACTTCCTCTCTGGAGGGCAACCATGGCCTTCTTCTATTTTTCTTATTCTTAAAGGGATGTAATTAGGTGGAGCTTCCAACATTTTTCCTGGAATGAGTGTCAACATCACAATGCCCATAATGAACTTTAGTATCCTTCTTAGAAACGGAAGTAACATTTTTATTACCTTTCCCTTTTTTAATCTCCTTTTTACTTGGTGTCACCTTGTTTTTTCAAAGCATGTTGAGAGGTAGATGAACTCTTCTTCTTATCCATCTCTAAATAGTGGGCTTGAGAACAAGCCCTCATCTACATCCATCAGATTGGCCAAGAGAATTGGTCTCCTTAAATGGATATAAGTCCTTCAATGTACTTCATCAGGTCAAGCCCACTATCTTTCCCATTTAGAAAAGGTCACGTGTACTCCACTACATTTTCCCATTGGAAAATTTCTTTGGAACTCACTAGTGTACTCTTGCACATTTTGGCCTTGCTTCTACTTGAGATATTGCCAATACATGGACCTCTCTTCCTCATAAAAATAGGATAGAATTGATTTTTTATTATCCTTTTAAATTCATCCCACTTAGTAATAGGAGGAAGCTTCTTAACAACCAATGAATGAACATAACTTTCAAACCAAGTTAAAGCATGATTGGTCAATTTTAACCTTGCAAAGGAAATATGTTGACTCTCATTGATTTGATGCAAACTAAAATATACCTCAAGTTGAGATAGCCAATGGTCTAACTTCTTAGCATTCATGTCTCCATCATAAGGATGAATCTCTATCTTTGCATCTATTTTGAATGGAGGGTGTAGGGATGGCATAGGGTTTTTCTTCTTCATACTCATGAGTATCTTCTTCATGGGATCTTGATGCCTCATTTAGAACACCAAGTTTCTCCATGAGAAATCCCATGATGGAATCCAATTTCCCTATGGAAAAGGAAATACTACCCACATCCTTGGATAAACTTGCCACATTCACATCCAATTTATAGAAACTCTCTTTTCAATCTCATCTTCATCTTCTCTGCAAGTCATGTCTAGAATCCTTGCTTCCACTTCTTGGTGGAAATCTACTTTAAAAGGAATGAGGATACCTTCACCGCTTTCTTTTCCCTTTTGGGTAAGGGGCATCTAACTGAAATAATGTCAACACAAGTTAACCACACAAAAATTTAAATTGATCTTAACTACTCTAATACCAATATGATCCGTAAACTGCCTCTTTTTAACAATTAACAGATCATGTTTAGTGATAATTGAATGGAAATTGACTAAGTTCCTTTTAACCAATATAATGTGCATGAAATAATCACAACTATACTACAAATTGAGAAATAGAATGCAAAGGAGACAAGAATTTATCCTGGAGAAACCCAAGGTGGGAAAAACTCTAGTGGGTAAGAAAATTACTTCCCTCTCACTATGTAATTCTCCAAAAATAAAAATACTACCAATAATTGGCCTTCAAGAAGGATTCACACTCCTAATTGTATTTTCTTGCTCACAACTTCTCAACAATGAAAAACTCACTCTCAATGAAAAAAATAAGAAATAACTCCAATTCTCACACTTGAATTTGAACTCAAAATCACTTACTAGAATGAATAATCAATTTTTTTTTATAGTTTCTTGCCTAAGGAAATGGAAATATAAACCTGAACTGTTTGAAACCCAAACATTTGAAACTATTGAGTTTCCGAATTTTAGCGTCGCGAGGACAGGACCTCCAATAAATGCATAATGATAATTTACACAATTGGTCCTTGTAATAAATAAAGTGCGTAACCTTGCGGTGGAATCGGAGAAAAGAATAAGCTGCCGGGGCATTTTATCACCTAGAAAAATCACTAATAGAAAACTTATGGTCCACTGGAAAGGTTAGCCTAACTACACATCTCATGAATGACTACAAGTATTAAATATGGAAAATATATAAATAGGTATTTTTAGATCCATGTTTGGATCAATTTACTCAATAATTGATCTTGTATGACTAACAATGATAAAAAAATATTTGAATGAGATTTTAAAGGTTGTCCATGATGAGATACTTGAAAAAAAAATGGATTCAATCCAATTTTGATGCACGGAATTAGAATTCTAAAACTACTCTCCAAATAAGGTAAAAGACATTTTTCACCATCTTTTCCATGTTTAAAAAGTTAATTTATCAATGATCTCTTGATAAACTATTCATAATTGGAGCTAATGGTTTTAGATAAGTTGGATTACTATTCTAAAGCCCAAGATATAAATATTTGGATTATGCTTACATTATCAACAAATTCCCATTGACCATCTCCTTGTTCATTTAGGGGTCCTACAACTCAAATGTCTCATTTTTAACATTTAGAAACCCTCATGCAATTTTTGGATTTACTTATAGGACCAGTTATCTTAGAAGTATCCCTTCATCTAAAAAAAAATTATTCTTAAACATTGATAAGACTTACTTTTCAAATATAAATCCTTATCTTTATTTAGAAAGAGGGAGTTTTAGTTGTTATTGTTAAAGTTTCTTTTATTCACATTTCTGTATTACAATAAAGTTGTGATTGTTTCAAATATCTTAATGTAGATTTAAATACAACCCAATAAGGAATATCTAGTGACCTATGTCCTTCAAAACCTCTTGAAACATAACAAAAATATCCTTATGGGGTTTCTATGTCTCACCTTATTTTCCATTCACATAGAGCTCCATAAGAGAAAGAGGGCACCACAAAGCCATTATTTTCATCACTCGATTATTAATATAGGAAAATTCTTCCAAATAACAAATATTCTCA
Organism: Taxus wallichiana var. yunnanensis; assembly: GCA_018340775.1. NCBI lineage: Eukaryota > Viridiplantae > Streptophyta > Pinopsida > Cupressales > Taxaceae > Taxus > Taxus wallichiana. Next base: position 600,314,418 of record CM031239.1, on the reverse strand, counting down.
ACATGCTCATAATGGTAGTTGGGATTATGTTTCTCTTCATTAAAAGAGATGAAATCCTTAACCTAACGTAGATAATCTTCCCCATTTAATATAAGCATGTTAAGAATGCTTCCAATAATAAATGAGACCCCTTTATGAGGGATACTACCCTCTAAATGGTGGTTAGGCTAAGCTATCTAAGAAGGACCAACTTCATCCTAATATTTTTTCCAATGATTACATACTTTCCTTGGATTGTAATTTTTGAATTAATATATTAAGAATTAAGTCTTTTTGTTTGGTAAACACTTTTAACATTATGTGATTTTGATGTGATGTTCTCACGTACTCTAGATTTAATTTTTGAATAGTATGTTTTTATAAAATAATATATCTTCATTTCATCAAAAACAATTATTACTCACCAAAATATAAATTTGAATATAATTTTGAAGAGATCTAAAATAACAAATTCTTCCCAAGAAATTTCATGTTGTGGGTGTCTTAATTGATAAATGAAATCATTTCATGAGATTTATATTTTTAAAATAAGGATATTAATTAATTTATATGGGGTGCACTTAATTTAGCCAAACTTACTCTTCATGCAAAGAATGAAAGAAAAATCAAAGATAAAGAACTAGCAATCATATGTGAAATATATGATGGAAACACCAAATAGGATCTGTTGAAGAAGTCAAACCGGTGGGAGAGAAACAATGAGAGAGGAAGAGGGGAAAAGAATAAGGGTTCGAGGGTGGACAAGTGAAAGGGAGAGGAAAGTGGAATCGGGGAAAATGTAAAACTCTACCATCAAACAACCACATGACATTTCTAAAGAATTGAATTAAGGAGAACATTCATGTTCTATAAGACCTAGAGGCAATGTTTCTTGAGATATATCAGAATGTAAGGAGTGGTTTAAAATTCCTATTGAAGTGAATAATTATTTACAATTATAGCTTCTTGTAGAACTTGTATGCATCCTTTTAAATTTTAAATTGGATTAAGTGCGAGGAAGTAGAAAATGCACAAAAATCATCGACAATTGAGTGTATTTAACAGATGGTCGTAAGAGAGAATTTATGTATTGGACATACTTTGTATTTTTAATTTATTTTAATATGTGTAATACACAAAATCATTTGGGTACATTTGTAGGTCCATAAACACATACTAGAATTCATATGATTCCTAAGAAAGAAAACTAGTAATTGGCGACTATCTTTTTCTCTTTTCTGTGTTTCTTGTTTCCTATTTGGTCTTACATACCCTACGACCCATTCGGTATTTTTTTTTTTATATTTTATGGCTCTAGACACTAGCGCCCAGCCAAGATAGAGCACCTAGGAATTCATGTCCCCTCACAGGAACCCTTGACCCTTTTCCACCTTACTCACTTTTTATGGGTCTCTTTTATCTTTTGGGGACCTTTTTTCACTTATGGGTCGACATTCCAGCTTATCAATTACGAAATTAAAACAAAGGAATCATATAAATACATAGTTATGTGACCAAAATCAAGGACCAAGAACTAAGAATATACTATCATCACCTAAGATTGCATTCAAAGGCACCTAAAGCACTCTAAAACATCCATCTAACACTCATTCAAGGGAGAAGGGACTACAATTTCTGCATACAAACATAGGAAGAGGAAGTTTCTTTATTCCATCCACATATCTATCTACATTATTACATCTAGCTACAACCTGTTATCAAGTGCACTTGTACAAGGGAATCTAGGGCACAATTTTACACAAACTCACCAAAAGTACATGGAATTTGAGATGAGTGCAGCACTTGGTCATAAATGCACTCGTAGGAGATAGTCGGGCCAGATTTGACTCCCATATGTGCATATTCTTTTTTTGGATTTGATGTCGTATTGTGGGTTTTACATTGATATATATTTTGTAGGTTCTAGGTATCCTCAATGATTATTAAATAGTGACACACAAGCTATCATAGGGAATATTTCGACACTATAAAAATTAGAATCGACCATTTACATAGTCAAGGGCACCCAGTAGCAATGTCCGGTGCCCGGTGCCCTGTCAACCGTGGGTGCCTATGTCAGCACCATCTATGAGCTTTAGAATTTATCCTAAGCATTGATGACATAGTTCACCTCATGTGTAGCGCTTTTCCCGATTTAGAACACTTCGAGGATCAAACACAAATCAGCTAAGTTACTCTTTTTATACCTCTTGCTTATGTTTTTATATTTTACTTGCTTATTATTTACGTCATATTATACTTAGCATATATATATATATATATCATTGTTTACATCAGTTAGTCTATAATTAGGGCTTTACAAAATTTATTTTTGTTAGATCAATATGGCCTCAAGGTCATCAATTAGATGATGTTTAATTTGGTGGATAAGACAATGACATAAATGGAAAGTTAAAAATTAAATGATGGTAATTAAATACTTGTATTCCCCGTAAATATTCCTCATTTGAGATAGTTAAAAACAAAATAATATGTATTATATGCACTCCACTTCATAGTATTGGTATCATTTACACTATTCATGTGATGCAATTTATGCTTAAATGGGCCAAAACAAATAAAGGGATAATCCAAATATTTCCAAGTTCGAGACCGAATGCAATGCATACTTCAAGAAAAACATTGTAGCCCCCATTTCCATCTATAACCTCAAGTAAGTGTAGTAAATGGTTGATGCGAGGATATTCATTGAATTTTTTTCCTTTTAACCATTATTCATATGAGTGAAATGTAAATTAAGTCTTTTGACTAGAAAACATTAAGTTTGTTAGATAACGTAAAGACATGAATGGAGATCTAGAAATAAAAATTGGAATTAAATGCTTGCATGTCCCACACCTATTTCATGGATCAAATAGATCCTATAAAATAATATATGTCAATTGTGCTCCACTTTATCATCTCAATATCACTTGCATTATTCATGAGAGTGAAAATTGTTATTAAAGGGAAAAATTGAGGAGTGGAATCCAATAGGTTTAAGCTACAAAACCCAACCATGTTGCACTCTTCTTGTAGCACTTTTCAGAGGGCCCTTTTGATTTTTAAGCTCAAGTGTTAAAGGAATATGACAACATTTCTTTTGGTCATCTTGAGCCTCCTCAACACTTTAATTGGACATGTCCAGATGGAACTAGAGTTGACATTTGTGTGTTAAGATTGAAAGGAGATTACACATTATAAATCTAACATCCTCCACGGTTTGACAATCTAGTCCCATGAACTGAATACAAAAGGCCTTGTTTCTTGGTTGCGGGTAGGGAAGGAATGGTTCCCATTTCCTTCATCTATGTGCATTATTTATAATTTTATTGTTAGAAAAGAAAATAATTATCGGTATAATCATCAAATTTATCCGTGACGTTTCCATGTCGCCACCGATCTCTAGTTATTTGTTGTCATTTAAGTTCTCCTTTGACCCTATATCTCATAAAAGGTTATAAATAGGGATTTTTTTAGCTTGAAGAATATAATTTGGTTGATAGGTATGAAGATTATAATTCATTTAATCGATTTGAAGAATATAATCTATCAAAGATCCAACAAATCTCAATAAATGGAATCTATTGAATGCATGGATATTGGTTGAGGATTGTATTAAGCTTGAGTATTTATATAAAAGCATGGAATACAAGGAAAACAAGTGATCATTGATCCCCTCCAAGGATGGATATATAAGTGAAAGAATAGTTTATCCATTAATTGATGTTTGCTATTTAGTTATTTTAATTTATTTTATGCTATCAAGGTTTTAATTTACACGATGTTTATTTTTTAGATAAGGCGAAGACATGAATGGAAAATTGTAAATAAAAGGTGGGAATTAAAAACCGTATGTCCCACACCTATTCCACAACTCAGATTTTTCCGAGCCAAATAACATCTACTATATGTGCTCCATTGTATCATCTCGATCTCTCTCACGTTATTCAGATGAATGCAATTTACGTTTAAAAAAATAAAAAAAAATGCCAAAAAATGAATAGGTTTCATGGTTGAAACCAACCACAATGTTTTCTTCTTATAGCATTTCACATCCCCCTTTTTAAGATAACACTGAAATGTTTTAATATAAAATTTAATATGTTAAATATGAAATGTCAATTTAATAATTAAGAAATAAGAAATTTAGTAAAGATATGATTTATTATTGCAGTAATGTTTAACCTCCATTTTGATTTCTAATCCCAAGTAATTGTAGTAAAATAGGCGGTGCATGAACAATCATTAATAATTGAGCCCCCAAACTGACATGTAGATTTTATCTTCCAATCAAGATTTTCTATCTTTTTATTCCATGACATCAAGGGTTTGATTAGATGATGTTAAATTTGATAGATAAGACATAAACATGAATGGAATGTTGGAAATTAAAAATTGTATATTAAATGCATGCATGTACCACACCTATTTCCTCATTAAAACATAGAAATTAAAATTTGTAAATTAGAAGGTAGATTTTATTTAGCAATCAAGCTTGCAATGACATTTTTTTAATTCATGACATCAAGGTTTTGGATTGGAAGGCATTTAATTTGATAAATAAGTCATAGACATGGATGGAAAGTTTGAAATTAAAAGGTGGGAATTAAATCCAAACATGTCCTACACCTATTCCACGAGCATAATGTTTCTACCCAAATAATATATATTATATGTTATCCACTTAATCATCCTAATGTTGTGTGGATTATTCACATGAGTGAAATTGTAGCATAAAAGGTACAAACTAAATTTTTTTGATAATTCAATATGGTCCAAGTTTCAAATCCAATAACACTTCTTTCTTCAGAAGCACTTTGGAAGGTGCGCTTACTGATTTAAATCTTGATTAATTGTAGAAAATTAGGTGATGTAAAACAATCATTAATAATTGAGTCTCAATATGGGATGGACGTATGAAAGACAAGAATGTTTTTTCCATTAATTGATCTTTTCTCCATTTTATTTTACTTTTTCATGGCATCAAGTTTTTTTATTGCACGACATTTAATTTGTTAGAGAAAGTGAAGACATGAAAGAAAAGTCGGAAATAAAAAGGTGGGATTAAAACCTACTCGCATGCCCGATACATATTCTATGTCTCAGATTGTTCCTACCGAATAACATTTGCTATATTGGCTCTACTTTAGAATAGGTAGTGTATGAACAACCATCAATAATTGAGGCCCTCAAAGCGATTGGTCATATTAGTGAAAAGTAGATTTTATCTGTCAACAAAGATTGTTATTTTTTTCATGGCATCAAGGTTTTTAATTGGAAGGCATTTAATTTGATAGGTAAGACATAGACATGAATGGAATGTTGGAAATGAAAAGGTGGGAATTAAATACCTACATGTCCCACACCTAGTCCAAAAGCGGAAATAAATCCTAACCACTCATTAAAGGCTCTCTTTCATTAACCTACACTTCGATTACGAATAAGAATAGATAAGATGCAAATCCTGCACACACATTCCGGTGTCAACACACTCCATAATTTCAAGAAAGGGGAAAGAAATTTATTTTACTCTACCAAATTTGTAGAAAACACATTCCTGCACTTCACCAAAACAAGTATATGTGAATCTAAATTAACTCAAACCCCTTCTCTTTTGCACACACCAACCTTAAAATAACCATTCTCCTTGTCATTAAATTTATAAAAATTATAATGTATTTTTGTTGATAATTTTTATCGAAAAAGGTACACGATATTGATGGGGTGTAATTATCCCAACATAAAAGTGAGCTTCTAAGTTGCATCAACATTTGTTTCATGAAAAATGGACGTAAAATAAAATTATTTTATCTTCCTAGAAATCATGATATCTAAATGACTAAGGACATGTCAATTTAATTGGTGCAATGTCCATGCAACCTTTAAGGGGATGACACGAGAATTACGTACGTCAAAGAACAACGAAGCAAGATCCTTTGATTTTTAGGTGTTTGAAACTTCACTACACATAACCCCTTTATTTTAATTTGGAATATGCTTTTGATGTAATAAAGTAAGGCTTTAACATTATAAAAATATACAAAATTGGCCCCTCATTAAATCCACAAGATGGTCATGTATGCATGCCTAATTATCACATGTCGAAACATGATCATGATGCCCCAATGACATTTAGATCCATCATGCATCCATGAGTATCCCTTCCTCCAAGAAGGCCATCTCATCCCATTCTCGTGAGTTGTCAAAGCTACTTGCCTCCCACAGATTAATGATTTCTTATTTCACCTCCACCTCAAATTTTTAACACATTCACCCTCAAGTGAACAATAATTTTGAAAATAAGGTATAAACACTAAATCACACACTTAAGTACATTTATAGGTCCTAATCACATGCCCCTATTCATATGATTCCTAAGTGAGAAAACTAGTAATTGACATCTATCTTTGGCCTCTTTTTTTGTCTTTTTGGTTTCCTCTTTGGTCTTACACACCCCACAACCTAGTCTAATCTTTATTGCTTTATCTTTACTTCCTCAGACACCAACACCTAGCTAGGATGCCACCGTCCAGGCGCCCTCGTCCTCTTTGGGTGCCCGACCTCTTTGTATCTTACTCGCCTCTTTTGGGTGTCTTTTATATTTTGAGAATCTTATTTTCTTATGGTTCATCCTTTTAGTTGTTAATTATGAAATTCAACCAAGGGAATCATATAAATATAAAGTTATGTGACCAAAATAAAGGACCAAGCTCGAGCATATATTATCACCACGTAAGGTTACATCCAAAGGCACTCTAAGAGCATCAAAGCATTTGTCTAGCTTTCACACAAGGGACAAGAAAGGTTAATTTTAAGACTCCCTCCAAAATTTATTATAGAATGGGTGGCGAATCTTTGAAATGGACTTTTGAAATGATGGTGAATATCCGAAAAATTGATTCTCGGTAAAGGTAATTTGGCGAGGATGTTTTTCATATAGTTTCATGATTGGATTGGTGTTAGACTGGAATCTATTTATTGTTATATGAAATTTTGGTTCGAGACAACACATCCTTGTTGGTCATCCATCTAACTGCATTGGACAAACGTCCATTATAGTTGGACGGTTTGTCACCTACGCATTGGGACGGAATGCATTGGTCATCCATCCAACCTTGTTGTCCGCCATCTAACCTTGTTGGACAGCCATCCCGATAAATTTGAATGATTTGTCCCTTCCTGTTGGACGGAACCTATATTAGACATTTGTCTCTTTTGGTTAGTCATCTATCTTTTATAGTTGGATGTATGTTTTGTGTATTTTGTGTTGTTAAGATGCCGTCTCTTAAGAAATAAACATTCATCTCCCCTAGAAACAAACATATAAAATGTGGCTTTGGGGTTTTGCCCCTAAACCCCACTTGGACGCATGACCCTGGACCCCACAAGGGGGTACCCACCTTGCAACCCCCTAGGCTATGTATTATACCTTGGAAAATATGAGTGCATTTTGATTAGAAATGTTGGCAAAATACATGCATAAGTTCATTTTTAACTGTAAATAGTAGGTGAACTAACCCATATAAATGAATTGTCAGCCAAAATTTTAGGTGAACTAGGTAATAGCTGACTACGAAAATTCACCATTTCCAATTTCCAAAATCCCTAATATTCATGATTTTACAAAAATTCGCCACTAAAATTTTCCCCGAGACAAGGAGTTGCATTTTCTACATACACGCATAGGACGAGAAGTTCATTTTTCCATCCACACATATATCTACATCGGTACATCTAGTTATTTCTCTCTATCAAGTGCATCTTGTAAAAAGAGCCACCTAGGGCATGATTCTTGCACACACACATGAGAACTACATAGATTCTACGAAATGTAGTGTAGCAATCGATTGTAAGATCGAGTGACCGCCGTGAGAATCGATCTGAATCCCCATTTTCATCTTTCTTTTTAGGATTTGATGTGTTTTGGGGTTTTGTGGAATATCATATGTTTTTAGGTTAGAAGTGAATTATGTGAGCATATTGTGACATACGGGTGATCAAAAACGAAGGTGAGTGACCATCTTTGAAATAGGAAAAATCATTTTCTAAGGTGTTTTGCAGTCATGGGTGCTCGGAAGCAATCTCCACCACCAGATGCCCCTAACATGGTCCAAGATCCCCATTGATGGCTCATCCGAAAGTCACACAATTTTATGAGCATGGTTATGACAATCTTCCCTTTCATTTCATCAGTTTTCTAGTCTCACACACTACGGATTTATTGTGAAATTAGCTAAGTCTTTTATTCACTCTCTTGCACTTAGGGTTTCAAGTTCATTTAGCTTATTTCTTATGTCAAATATGTACTTTGTTTTTTTATTTATCACATGTGAATCTGTAATTAGGGTTTTACAATTTCAATATTTGTTAAATTATTTGGTGAACCCCTCTCTTAGAACTCCTTTCCTAGGATCCACAAAACCCTCATGGCTAAAATAGATCCTCCTCTCCTAGGAAAGTTATGCATTGTGTTACTTTTAGCCCTATCCTTGATGATTTTGTTGAACTTGAACTTAGTATCCTTTATCACAATGCTTGATTTGATGACAATGTTCAAATATAACTTCTTTCTCATGAAAGATTCATTCCTACTACTTTTTACAACTCTAGTGTTGTCATCGTTTTGTCTCCTCAAAATTTCACTTCATGTCTTCCTTGTTCTTCCATAGCCACCCATGCTACTCCACCTTCTTTTGCTTCTCTTATTACACTTGAAATTACGGTCATAGATTCCATGCTTGGTCTTATTTGTGACACTATACATGCACATAATGTAACTTCTAATGTTGAAAATGTACATATGCACGATGATATCTCTAATACTATTCAAGATGAATGTAAATTTATATCTCATGTGTTATTGCTGAAAATGCTTGCAATGATGTATCTTATGATAGTTCTCCTTCTACTTCTTTATATGATTTTAATCCCTAGATGAAATACTTGCATGTAAAACTCTTGATGATAGTGATGTTGATTATATTTTTGATCATGAACATGTAGTGATAGTGTTACTACCGACTTTGAATTTTCCACTCTACTTTATTCTACTTCCGAGATTGTTTCAATGTCATTCATGATGATTATACCATTACTACTATTTCACATCTTCTTATTTCTTCTAATACTACGATAGCATTTCTGCTTTATATTCCATGTTCCTCTCCTCCTCTTCCAACTCCTTTTCTCTTCTCTCTTATGATGAATTTTCTCCTTCATCTCTTATGATTTATTTTTCTTCTACAATTGTTATTCATGATGCTTCTACCATTCCTATTAGTACTTCTTTTTATATCTGTGTCACTATCATTTTATTCTTCTCCTTTTACATCTACTTCTTCTTCTCACCGATGAATCCCCTTTTTATGTTAAACCGATGTGAAAACTTCGTATGATTTTGATATCATATTGCACAATTTATAAATTTTAATGTTTATAATTAATACTTTACTATGTTTTGGAAGGAATTATTGTGCATATTCTTGTTATTTTTATCTTGTTATTGCTTCTTCAAAAATGGCTTAAATTGATCTTTTTATGAGCATTAACAATACATTTGGAAAACATATGTTGAGTTATCACAAGATTAAATTGCACTAGCACAGGACTCAATTAGTGCATTAGAGTAGGACTCACCTTATGGCACAAGACTCACCTTTGCATTAGTGTAGGACTCATGGTAAAGTGTTGGGCTCATCCATCATCAATTCAGATTTCCTTGAAATAAGGAACTCACACAAGAAGATAGATAGCTCAGACTACTAAACTATAAGTGATACAACTAGCAACACAACAACATGAGCATGAAATGTGTGCCACTACCTCAACCTACATTCATGTAGATTATGAGGTTCAGTCACTTCAGTTTGTTGGGAGACATGATGTGGCCAACACCTATGGATTTATTATCACCATGATTCTCTATAATCAATCTAAGATCTAAAGTATCTTCCAACACCAATTGACTCTCTCAAAGGATTCAATTATGGACCTCCTCTATAGTTAGCAATATTAATTCAATCCAAATGCTGCAAATACTACTCCTTCCACAATTGTACTTCTTAGAATAGATAGTCATTGTTTTAGTCAACATCTAGTTAAGTAGATGTTAGTTATTGCGAATAAACTAGTTCTATCCTAGAGGGACTATGTTTTCTTTGGAATAAAATAGATAATGTATTTAGATTCATCGGTTCGGTTAATTAGTTGATTTATTGTAAAAACATACTCTTTTAATAAAATTCATATTCAGGGAGATTTTTTTGTGTGAATTTAGCATTAAACTTGATCAAATGGAAGGAGCAAGGGAAAATCCTCCCCAACGAGAAAGGATATTTATTGTTATTTCCTTTATTATTTTGAATGCATTTACCGTTTCATCATTAAACTATGTTGAATACCTTTAAATTATGTCTTTTATATTATTTTTTTTCAAGGCATTTCATTTCCTAATTATAGTAAGTTTATTATTCAATTGATTTTGTTGTTAAATATGTGTTGAGAACAATTTCTACTATTCCCTTTGTTGCAAACAACCATGGACACATATTGGACTAACAAACATGATATAGCTAAAGTGTGAGTATCAATGACGCTCGTCACTTTTTGGCACCATTGTCAAGGAATTCAAGGTATTATCAAAGGTTAAATGTGCTATTTAGAGTGTTGTCTTGTTGTTTGGTAAGTTTCCATTCAAAATTTTATTTCCATAACTCTTTTTCTTAGGAATATAGAATACCTTGTAGTGACAGTAAGAATCCTCTATTCTTTGGAGTATGTGGAACAAAAACAATCAGGTTAAGCATTGATAGTTAGGAACTATCCTTAGTATGATAGGATTTTATGTTTAGACCTAGAGACCATAGAGGTAGATTCATTAGGATAAATTTTCAAAACCCCCCTCAAAACCAGCCTGTGGAACAACTTGTTGACCAAAGAAGGATGGATGATGAAGTAGAGAACCCCAATGGTGTAGAAAATGGAAACCCTCCAATTGGAAGAACATTTACCTACCCCATAAAATTGGATCCTAATGATCAGGATCCTATGAAAAATATATCCCCCTCAATCTTACCAACCTTTTAAGGATTAGTCTCATAAGATCTTGACCAATTCCTTTTGAATTCAAGGTCTTGTGCCAAACTTATGATTACACTTCTGATTCCCAGAAGCTCAAGTTATTTCCCTCCACTTTAAAAGATACAACTATGAGATGGTTTATGGGATTAACTCCTAACTCCATCCATAGTTGGGAGGAGATGGAAACAATTTTCTTGGACAAGTATCAAGACTACTATAGATTCTGGGATAGGAAGGAGGAACTTTTTAGAATTCAAAAAAAGGAAGATGAGAGTGTGGAAGATTATCTTGATCGGTTCCTCTTCCTTCACAGAGTGTGGGACTGGCCTGGATATTAATTTACTCAAAACCTTATTTCTTAAAGGGTTAGATGAAGACACACATGAAGCCTTCAATATTATGGGAAAGGGAGACATGAACAAAATAGAATTCACAGAAATCATTGATCTCTATAGGAACTACTCCCGAACTTGCCCTAAATTTTGTAGAAAAAAAAAGAAAAATGGTCAGTGGAGATATATCCAAACTAAGGGAAGAAATTGAAAATTTGAGAATTTTTTTTTTTGGTTCAACTCAATACCACTATGGATAGGGAGAAAGCCATAAATACAGAGCCTTTATTCATCTATTACCCAAGATGTAGAGACAAACATGGACTTAAGGACTTCCCCTTAGACAAGACATATATCTGTCTTCTTTGTGAACTTAAGCATGCCACAGACCAATGTGAGTTACTTCCCTTGCTGGAGAACTATTTAAAATAGAACACATAAGATGAATCTAAGTTAAACTATATGTCTCAAAGGCAAGGAGGAAATTTTTAGTCAACCAAAATTAGTCCTACATGCCAAAATCACAATGGGTCCCAAATCAATGGAATGCACCATGGCCATATCCCCAACCTTGGCTCAAAAAGCCCCACAGGAGTGGAGCCCATAGTGGAATGCACCACCAAGTTATTATCAAAAACCTGGGCTCCACATCTAAACATTTCACCATTTTAAATATTTAATCCTTAGTACCAATAATAGTGGAATGTACCTCAAAGATCTGGGCAGTAGTATTATAATCAAAGAAGATCCCAAGGTCAACAAGCCTTTTTACTAGACTTACAAATTCTACCCCATATGATCAACCTTCCCAACCACAGATACTAGCACAAATGGTAAAACCCAAAAATGTGAGGTAGGGTAACCCAATGTACACTGTGGAATCAGATAAGAACCCCACAGTAAATTCTATGGATTGTAAGAATATCTTGTTGCACTCAGGGAAGGTTACCTCAAAACCTTCATCCCCCGTGATATAAGAAATCCTAAGGATACATAAAATCTAGAAGAAACACGTCCTAGTTTATTGTTTAGGAAACTCCTCAACCAAACATTGACATTCCTTTTCCATCCAAACTCTCATAAAAAATACAATGTTGTAGTTCTGAAAAGCCAGTCAGAGTTAATTTAGGGACTAGAGGAAATTGAGTATTGGAATTCCCTATTGCAAGCTCTTAAGGAAATTCTTGAATTAAAAAAATGATCAAAGAGCTTTGTTTTAAGACTCTAGGAAGAAGAAATAATCAACCTAAAACCATCCATGTTGATGGGAAACTTACTAGTATTCTAGAAGGGAATATGACCCTCCTAAATATGGAGACCATGGAATTCTATTATTATAGTTAACATAGGATATTTCCATATTCCTAACTTCCTATTTAACTTAGGGGTTACTATATCAACATTATTACCACACATAATTTATCCACCTATCACTTCTTTAAACCACAGTCAACCTCCATAGTCTTACAAATGGTAGATCAGTCCGTAAACAAGCCAAAGGGAATTATAGAGGATGTCACCATCACTATTGAATCTTGGGACTATTCGATAGACTTTATGATCATAAAAACGAAGAATAAAAATATTGGATACCCTATAATCCTAGGACGTCCTTGGTTAGCCACAGTTATTGCCCTCATTGATTGCAGGATAGGAATATGGTGATTACAAATGGATAAGATTAAAAAAAATATCAATAACATATTGCAAAACCTTTTTCTACTGAGATAAAAAAATAGTGGTGTAAGGATAATTCAGATGATTCAGATGACATCATCTCTTCTCTAGCCATGGTCATAATTCAAGAAAACTCAAACCAAATTCAATATGGTGACCATGAGCCTTATGTTGGACACAATATAAGTCATGCACCTAAGTCTTGCACTAGATTCATTTCGAGTTGTGTGTCGAGGGGATAATTCAAGTCATGCTACAACTAAGTAAAATCAAGAGATGATTTTATAGATGGAAACAACCAACCCATCATTTATCCTTTTGCATGAAATATAGATCTGACCGATTCCATATTTCAAAACATTATTGTTGTTCACATATTACTTCCACATAGGTGTTCATTAAATGCATTATTAAGATAATATCATGTTGTAAATTCCATTCATCCAGGTACCAAATAACTAACTATTTTCCCAGGAAGACATTGATAATTAATAGTTGGTTGATTAGTTAGGAGGAGAAATAACCTATTTGAAATTTTATGCTCTCATCCCTAAGTTTTTCTTGGGAATATAGTGACATGAAGGGTATTCATCCTAGTATTTATACACACCACATCTACACCATTGATTCTAGACCAATCAGGAAACCTCAAAGAAGGATAAACCCTGCTCTAAGAGACATTGTGAAAACTGAGATTGAAAAACTTCTGAAGGTAAGATTCATTTATCTAATATTAGATAGTCAATGGGTCTCTCCATTAGTCATAGTTCCTAAAAAGAACTGGAAATGGAGAGTTTTTTTAACTACGGGGAATTAAATAAGGAAACTCATAGGGATTACTTTCCATTACCTTTTATTGATTAGGTCTTAGACAATTTATCTGGAAAAAGGTACTTTTCATTCCTTGATGGGTTCAGTGGGTATAATCAAATAATAGTGGCACCTGAGGATCAAGACAAGACAAATTTCATTTTCCCATGGGGAACATTTCTTTTGAGGGTGTTACCTTTTGGTTTATGTAATGCTCCTGCCACTTTTCAAAGAGTCATGTTGGCAATATTTTTATCTCACCCATGACTGTGTAGAAATTTACATGGATGATTTCACAATTTATGGAGCAATATTCCAAGAGGCAGTTGAAAATTTAAACAAATTCCTTGCTCGGTGTGAAAAACATCAATTATCCTTGAACCATGAAAAATGTTTATTTATGATGGAACAAGGGATTGTCTTAGGCCATCACGTTTCAGCTGAAGGGATCAAGGTAGACCCAGACAAGGTTAGTATCATTGTAACACTCCCATCTCCCACAAACCAAACAAGAGGTAAGAATCTTTCTTGGCCATGTTGGTTACTATTGAAGGTTTATCTCATATTTTAGCAAGATAACTTCTCCATTCTTTTTCTTCTAACTAAGGATTTGAATTTGAGTGGACAGAGCATGCCAACAAGCTTTTGATATTATGATTAAATTTTATTTAATAACACATATTAGTATTGAGAGGCCTAATTGGAAGCTTCCTTCCATATACAAACAAATCCTCAATGAAGAAGTAGGTGTTTTTCTTATACAACAAGAGGAGGAGAAGCTATGTATGTTATTTATTATATAGTAAAAACCTCTCACCTACTAAAATAATTTACACCACAACAGAGAAGGAATTCATTGTAGTTGTATATGCAATCAACAATTTTTTCCATTATATTATAGGATATGACATGATTTTTCACACTCGACTACTACTGTTATCAAATATCTAATGAATAAACCTTTAGTGCATGGTAGGGTTGTAAGGTGGTTTTTGTTAGTGTAGGAATTTAACATTAAAATCATTGACAATCTAGGTAAATCCAATGTGGTAGCTGATTTTATTTCAATACTTACTACTTAAAATGAAGAAGATCATGTCAATGATGACTTTCCAGATGAACATATGTTTGCAATTTCTACTACCTCTCCTTGGTATGCATATATGGCTAATTATTTGGCTACAAGGAAGTTCCCAACCTTTTTCACACAAAAAGAAAAGAAAAAATTGATTAAACAAAGTGTGATGTTCACTTGTTAAATGGAATTATTTTCAAATGTGGACTTGACCATGTTTTACAGGTGTGTAGCTGAAGATGAAGTATTTGACATAATAAGAGCATGTCATGATGAACCATCAAGAGGGCATTATTTAGTTCAAAGGACCATTCACAAAGTTTTAGGAGTTGGTTACTATTGGCCTTCCTTGTTTAAGGATGTCAAAAAGTATGTATGGAGATGTGATTAGTTCCAAAGAATGGGAAAACCAACATTTACATCTGAAATTCCACTCCAACCTCAGGTTGTCTTGGAACCATTTGAGAAGTGGGGATTGGATTTTATTGGACCAATTAACCTAAATTCTCAAGGAAAGAATACATTTGGTTTTTATCGACTATGTCACTAAATGGATTGAGGTGTAAAAATGACAACATACAAGAGATGAGAAAGTTCAGATTTCTTATATGATCATATCTTCAAGAGGTTTGGAGAACCAATGTTTATTTTTTAGATCAAGGACCACAATTCATGTTAGCGGTAATCAGTTCCTTTTGGAAACCTACTAGCTGAAACACAAGAAGTCATCACCATACCACCCTGGTCTAATGTTCAAGTGGAGGTTCCTAACAGAGAACTTGAAAATATCTTAACAAAAATAGTGGATATCTCAAGAAAAATTGGTTTCAAAAACGCTGAAGTAGTATGGGCGTACAACACTACTTGGAAAATAACCACATGGTTTACTCCTTATGAGTTGGTGTATGGGAAGAAGCCCATTCTTCCCATAGAATTTGAAATTCAAACCTTGAGAAAAAACTTCGTAGAGGTGGGAATTGAACTATCTGAGGCATAACAAGCAAGGATTATACAACTAAATGAGTTGGATGAAATGAGACTTCAAGCATTGCATCAAACTAAAATCATCCAACATTAGAGGTAAGTATGGCATGAAAAAACATAAAGCCAAGGAAATTCCAAGAAGGGGATTGGGCTATCTTATTGATTCAAAGTACAAGGATTTCAAAGGGAAGCTACAAACAAGATGTATGGGCCCATATCGATTGAACGAGTATTCAATAATGGATCCAACTAGTTCCAATTGATGGATAAAAGAAGATAATGTTGGTCAATGGGCATAGGATGAGGTTGTACCATAAGCCAACATCCAAAGAAGATTTTCAAAATGAACTTCAAGAAGATCCAGCTCTGAAGTGTGTGGACAAAGTCTCTTTGTCCAACACAACTCTATAACTGAGCTATTTTTCAACAAGAAATAAAGAGGAGATGACTGAAAACTAGAAATGGTAGTCATCACCCTCTGGAGCATTGGCTGAAAACCAACAATGGTGGCCATTTCTAAAAAAAAAAAAAAAGAAAATAACAAGGAAAATTGAAAAAAATAGAAAATACAGTGACTCGAAAACTGAAATGGTGGTCACCACCCCTGAATCCAACATGAAATAAATGAAGGATCATGTGTGGATAGAGGATCAAATCAGCATGGAAATGGTGGCCAATGATGCGACAAGCTAATTTAATGAGGTATGTGCACAACTAATTCCCTTCTTAAATGTTGAAATTTTTTAATTTATGAACCGTTAATTATTATTCTCGTGTAAATTGATTGTCTCTCCCATTTCCCATAATTCCCACACCTCGCATATCCCCACAAAATTCATAATCCACCTCCATAATAATCACCACATTCCTAATTGATATCATTATCACATCGGGATTCGATTACACCTTTCCCAATTCGGTTATTTTTAAATTTAGAACCATTTCTTCTCCATTGTCACTTTCCAAATTTCTCTCTCTCACTCTTGTGCCACTATCCATTATGCTCTTGTGCTTACCTCCATCCCTAAAACCTTACATTTATATTTTGGTTCCCTTTATGAGCCACTTCCTATTCTATACATCAGTCTTAGGGCCTAAACTAAGGAATAAACCAACTAGTTCAAAGTGGAACTGTTAGCCAATGCAAGGTCGGTGGAGATTTTTAAAAATGTGAGATGGCTTGATTTATTGCTTTCTTATGAGGAATTCAACATAAAAATGATAGATGAATTTTCTAGAAACATTTTAGAAGTATACTCCATTATGCAAGGTAAGAAAATTCCATTCACCCCCAATGTGATCATTCATCTTTCAAGAATAGCTGAGGAAGGTCAAGTAGTAAGTAATAGGAAAATATATGCTAAAATTATTAAAATATTTTAGATTAGCAAAAACTAAAAATTAGAAATGGTGATAGACAATAAGGGTAAAGAAAAATGCATAAAAATAATCACCCTTCCAGAACCTTGGGCAGAAGTGGCCAAATGGGTAATCAAATACTTCACTGTGAGGGGAAATATGAAATCATTCTGGGATCTGTGTTGAGAATTTTAATACACCTTCGCCATGGTCAAGCTAAACCCCAATACAAAATCAATTTGCCTTAATTTTTTTATGATTTTATTTGTTCATCCACTCAGAAATTTCATTGGGGTGCCTCCTACTTAAATTTTCAAGGGTTTAATACATTTGATTTACAAGCACTAGTTTGTTAGGAAGTGGCATGACATAAAAATCATTGAATTTTCGAAAAGAAATGTGCCCTAGAATCTGAAGTAGTCTTAGAGAAAAGGAACCCTCCACCTCGAGAGAGACCTAAGAAGCACCTCAAGACCTCCAAACATGCACAATCCCTACATGAAAACCCAACTGAAACTACTCCTTCCGAGGAAGAACAATAAGTAGCGGCCATAATGCAAACCTAAGTAAAGACACCACCCGTGTCTCCCCATTAACAGTGTCACCCCTTATTCCTCTTATAGAGAAATAAATTGAGAAATATCTAGCCATTGTTGTATATTCACCTATGATAGACAAGGGAAAGCACCCATGATCGAGGAGAACCTAGTTCTCCCCTGACTCTGATATAGTTATTCCACAAGTATTGTCTTTGTCAAAATTCAATTTGAGATACAATTAGCTCAAGAAAGAATCACTCATCTCTAGCTCCTTCTTGAATCACAAGGAAGCTAATTTCTCCCAACTAGAGGATGATAAAAACCAAGAAATTCAATAGTTTCATAATACTATAGAGCAACAAAAGGAGGCAAATTTTCAACTCCAACATGCCTGGAAGAGAAAGAGAAACAAATCCACTCCCTTGAGTCAAAACATATGAGAGCTTAGTGCACACATATTTGCAGTATCGTAGGAGAATAGGAAATAAATAGATCCTATGGCCATTAAAGAACATACAACTTAAACTGAATTTTTATTCCTCTATTGTTTTGAAGGGAATGATCAAATGGATGGAAGAATGTTATAAGCTCAAAGCAGTTTGAAGAGAATAAGAATTTGAAAGAGGAAAAAAACTACTCAAAGAAAATGTTGTTATTGTTTGTTGTTTATATGATCAATTTCTTTCATGTAGGCCTCCTTCCAATTTATGTATTATTTTTAAAGAACAATTTTTCAAATTGAAAATCTCTAGAGCTCATGTTATGCAAGACATTGATTTTGATGATGACAAGTAGTTTTTGGGTGCATATGCATCAGGGAATGATATTGAAAAGAATTTTCTTTGTGAATTTTATGCTCACAAATTTCTTCTACCCAACACTTCCACTTCCACTTCACTCCTCGGTCTCATAGAATAAATTGCATAAACAATTATAAAGTTTAATAAATAAACTTTAAAACAAAGGGGTCATGAAGTGGTGGTCCACCCAAAGGTATCCCCACTTGACATTATTACCCCAACACTCCCCCTTAATGTTAAGTGGGAAAAAAACAAAACATGCCAAATTACCTTTTTCTACAAAAGGATTTATAGATCCATAAATCATCAACAATGATTCAAGCTAGCATGTAAACAAGGAAATCATAGATCTTCCCATAAAAAATAAACAAGGAAATCATACATAGATCTTCCCATACAAAAATTCTTAGGACAAGTGCTTTATATATGAAGACTTATATCAGATTATGGAGCCTTTTATAAAACAAGGCATTCCCATAACTAATGCTTCATTGGGATTTACAAGTAAATTCACATAATGTGAACATTTACTTATCACAAAATGGAGGAAGTATTGGAAGTTTACAACATGCCGTTAAGAGGTGGCATTGTCATGCACACTCCCCTCAATGGAAACTCTGATAGGCCCAACAAGGCACATGAAACTTGCAAAAAACTTCACAACACACAATGGCTTGGTGAAGATATCTGCAACTTGATCTTCATTCGAACAAAACTTGAGATCAATATCACCATTCAAGACTTTCTCTCGAATAAAGTGCATATGAACTTCTATATGCTTTGTCCTTTGATGTTGAACTGGATTTTTTGCAAGAGAAATGCAACTCTGGCTATCACATAGAAGAGTAGTGCTTCCTTTGACACCCATATGTAGTTCATCCAACAATCTTTTCAGCCACATAGCTTCCTTTGTTGCTTCCATAACACTTATATACTCTACTTCAAGTAGAAGAGATAGAAATTGTTGGTTGCTTCTTGCTACTCCAAGTGATGCACACTGCACCCAACTTGAAAACATATCCAAAAGTATATTTTCTATCTATAGCATCACCAACATGGTCAAGAATCACAATATCCAAATAATTTTGCATCATCACAAGAAGAATAATACAAACCATAATTAATTATTCCTTTAACATATTTCAGAATTATTTTTTCCATTTTCCAATGATCCTCATAAGGATCCTACATGAATCTAGAAACAACTCCTACTGCATATGAAATATCAGGCCTAGTAATAGTTAAATAAATTAGACTACCAACTAGTTGTCTATATAGAGTAGGATCAAATTTAGCACATGCAAGTTTAGGATCTAATTTCACACCAACTTCAATAGGAAGGAATGGAAAAGTTTACAATCAATCATGTTAAATATTCTAAGTAAATTAATAGCATATTGAGATTGAGATGCAACAATAGATTTATGATCTGAAATATAACCATGCCTAAAAATGATTTAGCAAACCTAAATCAAGTCATTTCAAAATGTTGTTTTAATCTTTCTTTGATTCTAACAATTAAATTTTTATCACTGCTAGTAATTAAAAAGATCATCAACATATAAAACAATAATGATAATATGATTATTTTCAAATTTAACAAATAAATCATTATCAGAACAATAGTTTAGAGAAACCAAGATCTGAAAGAAACTATTAATTTTAGCATACCAAGCTCTAGGAGCTTGTTTAAGACCATACAAAAAGATTTTTTTATTTTACAACATATAGTTCCTTACAAGTTCTTCAAAACCTTTAGGTTGATGCATATAGATTTCTTCTTTTAGGTCACCATTTAGAAATGCATTTTTAACATCCATTTGGTGAATCTCCCAACCATATTGAGCAAGTAGCTAAAGCTAGAAGAGTCCTAACAATGCTCATTTTAGCTACAAGAGAAAAAAGTTTCAACATAGTCAAGACCAGGTTTGAGTGAAACCATGAGCTACTAACCTTGCCTTGAATTTATCTATTTCTCCTACAGAGTTATACTTGATTTTATACAACCACCTGGATCCTACAATGCTTTCGTTTAGAAGGAGGAGGACTAGTTCCCAAGTGTTATTTTTAATTAAAGCATTGTATTCATCTTTCATAGCCTTGATCCATCTATCATCTTGATAGGATTCTTTGAAATATTGTGGTTCAACCTCATATAGGGTCATCAAGGCATGATAAGTATGTTGACTATGAGTTACCTTTCTAAGGCTAACAGGATGAGAGAATCCTTAACAAGATTTTGAGCCCATTTAGGAATCTTGGGATGCAACACATTTTGAGATGACTCCCCCTCAATCTCCATCATATCTAGATTAGGATAATCATCCTCTTGAACTTTTGTTTCCATATTGTTAGGAGAAGGATTAAGCTCTATTTTAGGAGAAACAGAGGAGGGTTCATAAGAAGCATCACAAAATGTTTTTTCTAAGACATGAACATTCTGTTTTCAACTATGTCATGCTTGAAAGGGTCATAGACTCTTAAACTTTTTTTTGACAACCATAACCAAAAAAATACAAGAAAAAGAGGTTGGATCAAGCTTCTTCCTTTTAACTTTTGGAATGAAGATAGAAGTAGGACTACCAAATATTCTTAAGTGAGAGATATCTGGTTTTTTTTGTCCATACTTCATGAGGAGTAGTTTGATGAAGAGATTTAGAAGGAACTCTATTAAGGATATAGACAATAATATTCATTGCTTCTACCCATAAAAATTTAGGCACATTTGATGCATGAATCATAGTCCTAGCCATTCTAAAATAGTCCTATTTTTCCTTTCTGCAATGCCATTTTGTTGTGGGGAATAGGGAGTAGTCTCTCTCTGAATCCCACATGACACACAAAACTCATCAAAATTTTTTTGCTAATATACTCACCTCCATTATCATTCTAATTCTTTTTATTTTCATATTAGAAGCATTTTCAACAAAGGCTTTAAATTCTTGAAATTTAGACAAGACATCAAACTTTTTCTTAATAAAATAAGACCAAGTCATCCTAGAGAAATCATCAATAAAGCATACAACATACAAAGCTCCACTTGAGAGAAGGAACTTCAAGTGGACCTCTCACATCACTATGAATCAACTCTAATAAATGAGAAGAATTTGGATCATGATGTTTGTGAAATGGTTCAACATGTTTGCTTACCACATGCAAAAAACTTTCACATGTTTCATGATCATATTTCATCTTAGGGAGACCAATTACAAGATTTAGGTGAGACATTTCATAAAAACTTCTGAAATTCACATGTCCTAATCTTTCATGCCAAAGTTGAAGATCATTTCTAGAAGAAGAAAAAACAAGATTAGAAACAAATCCATCAAAAATATATAAACCATTTTTTTATACTATAAATGCAATAACATTATTGAGTTCATCTTTTTTACATACCATTTATCTTGCAACAATACAACTTTATAGTTTTCTTTAGTTAACTGAGAGCAAGATAAAAGGTTCTTTTTCAATTGAGGAACATATAAGACATTCCTAATTATTCCATTTTTCAATTTAACATTTCCACAAACTTACAGATCTAATGATGGAATTATCTCCTAGATATATATTTTCCTCACATTTTAACAACATCTGAGAGGATACCATAAATACAAGTCATGTGCCTAGAGGCACCACTATCTAGGATCCATTCATTGTCATTTGAAGTTGAGAGAGAAATATACAGGGAAATAGAATGCTCAACATTATTTGCATGTTTTTTTTTGATTTTTTTGATCTTTCTTTTGATTGTTAAATTTACTATTTTTAGTATTTTTAACATTTTTTTGTTAGTTTTTACATGACAATCAGACTCTTTATGACCAAATTTTGCCACATTTGTTACATGTGCCATTGAATTTTACTTTAAAATTATGATTGTTTCTAATAGAATTAGATTTAGGATTGGTTTAAATTTTGATCTGATGTTAGATTTCTGATTAGGATTGATATTATTCTATTTTGAGAAGGTTTATGATTATGAGAGAACAATGCCTGAGAGGTAGTCTCTTTTGAATCAAAATTCTCCATTACACATTCTTCTTGAATTAAAAGAGAAGACAAAGTGTCCAAATCAGGTAAATCATTCTCATTTTGATATTTAGAGTTAAGGATGGAGATATAGTTTCTAAATTTTTCATGAATATTTATCTGAATGATAAAATATATAAGCTTATCTGAAACAATTCACAATTACATCCATCCAAATTGAGCTTTAATATTTTTAATTTTAGCTAAGTAATTAACAATTTTCTCATCCCCCTTCATGGGAGTTGTAAACAATTCTAAAATTAGTTTAATTATCTTGGAAAGATGATTACCTTCATGCATAGTTTCTAATTGTTTCCATGCATCAACAAGAGAATCCATATGACCTATATGCATTAAAAATTCATCTCTTATGCTTTGTAATAGGATTGATAGGGCTTCCTGTGATCTTTGAGAGAAGGAGCTAAGGTTTTCAGGGTTTGCATGTCTTCCGGTGGGTCATTTTTCCACACTAGTTACAAGATCCCATAATTTTCTAGCCATGAAACAAGATTTTAACCTAACTCTCCAAATATTGTAATTAGTTCCATTTAATAATTGAGATTTATCCATTGAGAAACTAGAGGAACTAGCCATTTTTTAAAACAAAATTTGAAAACAAAACAAAAAAAAACGAAAACTTTATAGGAAAAAAAAAAAAAAAATTTTCAAAATTTGAAAAAATTTAGAATAAAGAAATTAAAAACCATTTATTAAATGAAAAAAAAAAAAGGACACCAATCAAAGAAAAAAAAAGTTAAAAAAGCAAAAAAATGTTGAAATTTTCAAAAAAATTTTGAAATCTGAAAATTAAGATCCCAATGGAGTTTGAAATGCAAAAATTAAACAAAAAAAAGAAAGCTTTTTGGTTAGATTAGCCCAACGGACAAAATCAACTAAAAAAAAAAATGTGGTCAAAGAAAATGACAAAAACGAAAAAAAAAGTGTGACACAAATAAAAAAAAAGAAACAACACAAGAGGGCACGTGTCGACTTTTTTTTAGAAAATTCTAAATGTAGATCCCCTTGGTGGATGAAAGTCCCAAAATTTAATCAAAACAAATAGATTATCGGGTCAGCAGGGTAATAGGGTTGACAAGTCAACAAAAAATATGTGATGAAACAAACAAAGAACACGTGAAAAAATATATAAAAAAATTGACATACAAAAATAAAAATATACGTGGTGCTTTTTTTTATTAGATCGCACTTCACATTAGTGCAACAAACAAGTCCGAAGACTAATTAAAAAAAAAAAAAGATGATAAATTGAACATACATGTGTTGACAACTTAATGGATCACTTTTTCACACTCGACATGACAATTATAACAAAGGAAAACAAAATGTGAAAGAACGTGGACATGTTCTATTGGTTTGCAATAACTAACTTGTGACAAAGTCTTAATATAAAACAAAAAAATGGTGGCTTAATCTTATTGGTTAACCATTGACATGTTTAACAAAAAATTGAAAATGTGAAAAATGCAAAAAGACTTGGAGCTTTTCTATTGGATCGGATTTTGCATTGACCAAAAAAAAAATAAAAAAAAAATGAAAAATTACGAAAAAGACTTGGAGCTTTTCTATTATTGGATTTCACATTGACAGAAACAAAAACAAGAGACTAAAAAAACAATCAAAAAAGAACTTGGATTGGATTGCACATTATTGTTTGTAATGCATTGGATCTAAAAAAATAACACAAAAAAACTACATGGAACATTATGATTTGGAATTTCACAATGGATATATTCGCTTATTTACAATAAAAGCATTAGAATAAAGAAAATTAATGTATTCAAAAAAAATTTTATTGGTCGCTCCTCCCAAACAAAAAATAAAATAATCACAAAAAAAGTTAATGAAACGAAAATGTACATGGAGCTTTATGATTGGCAAAGCTTTTAAGGAAAAAGAAACTAAACCATTAGAACCTGGAAAAATACTTAACCCAAAAAAACCAAAGAAATAAAAAAAAAAAAATTTTGAAATCCATGCTGAAAAAAAAAAAAAAAAAACCAAAGCAAAAAAAATGGAAAAAAAAGAACTTATTTTAAATAAATCACACACACTATATAATATATAAAAAAGTGAAATATTGAAAAAACTGCAGATAGAAGAAAAATAACATAGAACAAGGAAAATAAAACACAAATCTATACACAAAATGCATAAGCAAGATCTAATCAACAAAATTGACCAATATTCATATAATATTTGGATGAAAAATTGGAATTTTCAAACCTAATTTACTTGAAGTGATGATGGTGGAACAACTAGGGTTTCAGATCTGAAAAAAACTTCAAGTTTCTTTACTCCTGCAAATCAAAAACATCCAGATCTATCTCTACACAAGCATAACCACCACTTTGATACCATGTTAGGGAATTATGGGAATGTATAATTAACGAATTATAAATATTAATTTTATTATATTGTGCTAAAGTTAAAATATAACATTATAAAAGCACATATAATAAATTAATAAACTTAACATTAAAAATAAAACTTAGGAAAGTGCATTAAAAATAAAAGCACTTAATTAAAATGTACTTCCTAAGGGAAAATGCGACTAGCTCAAGGGAGTTAAAAAAATTAGAAAAGTGTGCCAAAGCTTCCCATTAAAAAATGCGACTTGGCCTATGGGAGTGCAATGGAGGGAAAGAAGCTCATTGGATGTGATGGAGGTCATCTTGGGTCCCATTTCCTATATAAAGAAGAAGTCGACCTGCTTAGAGGGCATTCCAGATTTTTAATTGATATTTTCTCTTTGCATTGGAAGCTCTGAGCTTTTGCAAATAAATCCAAGGACAAAAACCCTTAGGAACCCTCTTGGGAAAACCCTTAAGATTTACCTCTTGTGGACGAAAACCCCAAGAGCATTGAGAGGGATTTCTACTCAGGAAATTCCATTGTTCTTCACAGATTTTTATCATTCCAGCAGTGTGTGTTGAAGAAATAAATTGCAGTAGCTATTATTATATTTGTCAGGGTGGAGTGACCCATCTTTTTGATCTTTATGAGCTGTTGTGGAGTCATTTCAGGTCTGAAATTATTTACCATCTATTGTACTGCATTTTGGAATCAGAAAGAAGTAATTTCAGAATTTTTGGAAGGGTTTTAAAGGTATTTTCAGTCAGATTTATATGCAGATTTCTAGACTGTTTTGCAGCCATTATTTGCCTCTAAAAATTCAGATTTAATGCATATTTGGGCTGTTAATAATATAGAAATCAGTTTTGATAGAAATAATATTATTTGAGTGATGTTTGTGGAGGTTTTCCAAAAACCCTAGTCGCCATTTTTAAAGTATAATTTGATAGTTAAGTAAATCTTTAAAGTCTTGTTTTTTTGCATGATCCTTTGAGCTATTAGTGTTGGTTATGCTTTATTGTTGTTATCTAACATTGTAAGCAAGGATCCAAGCCCTAAGCCAATCTGGAAAAAAATTAAGGACAACATAGGTGGGGATCTTTTAGTGGTATCAGAGAAATGTTCCTCCTACCTGTAGGGTTTTGATTTGATTCTATGCAACCACGAGAGATTGGTCCACACAGGTATTACACACGTAGATGAGCACATGACTAGAGGCTGGTCTTGAAACAGGTGTTAGAGCTGAAACCATGGGTGATAGATAGGAAGTTCCTCATAGCCCTCCCCAGGATGAGCAAGTGGATCCGGATAGAGAAATTTTAGGACAATGGTAGCCACCCAACAATGGTTGATTCAATCCATGGAATGTATGGGCTCTACTCTGGATAGGTTGGCATTGGATAGGCCAAGAGATAGATATGACAGGAGAGACAAGATCCATATCAGTTTCCAGTAGTCATAGGAGGCATAATAGATCACCTTCGGAGATTGGTAGTGTGAGGGGGATCCTCACATGAGAGAGAGAGGAGGCACACTCATACTAGATGAGAGGAGGCCTACCGGACAGCAGATAGGCCTATGCAACCCTAGTTTCTTGCCTAGAAATGAACCACCGGAGTTGAAGATCCACTTGAGGAAGTGGCCTTCCAGGACAATGTTATGGCAGCTAGTGATGAGTGGAGGAATCTACCACAACATGTGAGGGATGTTTTTCCCCTTCCACAGTATTGTGCATAGGAGAGATAGTTTGAGGGCTAGACAGGATAGGAGGCCTAGATCACATCAAGAATAGGAGTTGAAGTAGGCTACCAACAAGGTGACTCTTTCCACCTTTGATGGGAGTGGGAAGATCAGTGTCGAGCTTGGATTCATAAGCTCGACACGTATCTTACCCTTAAGCCTATGTAGGAGCAGGAGGCTATTCAATTTCGCCACTCTACACCTTGAGGGAGTAGCATATGATTGGTGGCATCATGGGCTGGTCACACAGAACCATGATCTTTGCGGTCTTATAGGGAGTTCAGTGAGAGATTGATTGCGAGATTTGATCGCAAGGATGTGGAGCTATACTACAGAGATTTGGTGCAGCTCCGCCAAAGTGGACATGTTGATGCCTACATCAACAAATTTCAGCACATAACAGTGATGGTTCCAGAGATGCCCGAGAAAAGGGTAGTGATGTTATTCATAGAGGGGCTTCATGATAGGATGAGAGGATTGGTCAAGGCTCTTAAGCCTAGGACGTTGCATGATGCCATTCAGATGACATTAGATTTGGACACATCCCCCACTTCTTATCAGCCCAATAAGAAGTTTCCCATGAGCTCCAGACCATTTCAAGTGCTCTACTATTCAATGAAGAGTGCACCCCTCCTAAGGTGGATTAGGATACTCGTAATGAGTTGAGGAGGAAGAAGCTTTGCTTTCATTGTAAGGATCATTGGGAGCCTAGACATCATTGCCTTGGTAAAGGCAAGGTGCACCTCATTGAGGTGGTTTCAGATGAGGATGATGAGCACTTACAGATACAGATGTAGAGGGAAATGATAGCGGTCATGATGCACATGAGGAGCAGCCCCAGATAGAGCTTGGAGAGAATGAGGCATCGGGTTCATCCAATGTTACTATTGCTTCACTTTTAAGAGTCCCTAGATACCATCCTTTTTTGGCTGAAAGGAGTAATCAAGGGGATGGTTTGGTTTGATTGATAATGGAGCTACACACAACTTCATAGATGAGGGGTTGGCTGCAAAGCGAGGATTACAAGTTGAGGACTTTGAGGGGTTTAATGTACGAGTTGCAGATGGATTTTCTATGAGTTGCACTAAGAGGATTCCTCAGCTTAGCATCCAAATGGGAGACTACACATTGACCGATGATTTCTATGTAGTTGGTCTTGGTGAGATTGATGCAGTGTTGGGTATTCAGTGGCTACAATCCCTTGGTAGGTATGTGCAGGATTTCAAGCGGATGGAGTTAGAGTTTATGGTAGATGGGAAGAAGATTGTGCTTAGGGCTCTTTCTGATGGTGGGCCTAGAGTTGTTTCAGCACATAGGATGGAGTCCATTGTCAGACATGGAGAGGTTGCATGGGCAGCCCAATGCTTCATTTCATCCAAATCTTCTTCAGATAGTGGACAACCCTTTCATGTGGATATCCAATCAAGTATTGGATAAGCACGACCCAATTTTTGGTGACATTCCTCCAGGTAGACCACCAGACAAGGGATTTGAGCATGTCATAGAGCTAGAGGAGGGTGTCAAGCCCGTGATTACTATGCCTTATCACCATCCTAAGAAATTCAAGGATGAGATAGAGAAGGCCATCAGAGAGCTCTTGGATATGGGACACATCCGTCCTAGTTCTAGCCCCTTTGCTTCTTCAGTTGTATTGGTGAAGAAGGACGAGACCATGAGGATGTGCATTGATTACCATGCTCTCAACAAGAAGACTATCAAGAATAGGTATCCCATTCCTTGCATAGATGAGCTATTGGATGAGTTGCATGGAGCTATCTATTTTTTGAAGATTGATCTTTGATCAGGATACCATCATATTCGTGTTCGTGATGAGGATATTCACAAGACAACCTTCAAATGTCACTACGGGCACTATGAGTTTTTGGTGATGCCATTCGGCCTCACTAATGCACCTGCTACATTCAGTCATGCATGAACCATCTCTTCAATAGAAGTTGAGGAAGTTTGTGCTAGTATTTTTGATGACATTCTGATTTACAACAGGACATGGGAGGAGCATTTGAGGCATCTTGATGAGGTACTTAGCATCATGGAGACATAGTCTCTATTTGCTAAGATGTCCAAATGTGAATTTGGACTTACAAAGATTTTGTATCTTGGGCACGTCATTGGGGCCAATGGGGTCAAGGTTCATCAGGAGAAGATACAAGCTATGCAGGATTGGCCGCCACCTAGGAACATTTCAGACTTGTGTGGATTCCTAGGATTATGTGGTTACTACTGAGAGGTTTGTTAGAGGCTATTCTCGAGCTTTGTCAGCTCCATTGAAAAATCTTACATGGAAGGGGCATTTAGATGGACAAGATGAGGCACATGTGGTATTTGATAGGCTCAAGGTGGTTATGAGCACTTGTCCAGTTTTGGCTCTTCCGGATTTCTCTCGGCCCTTCATATTGGAGTGTGATGCTTTTGGTTTGGGTATTGGTGCAGTTCTTATGCAGGACCGCCATCCTATTGCCTATGAGAGTAGGAAGTTGAGGGACAATGAGAGGTTGTACTCCACCTATGATAAGGAGATGCTCGCCATTATGCATGCCTTGGCAAAATTCAGACAATATTTGGTAGGTGGGAAGTTTGTGGTGAGGACCGACCACAACAGTTTGAAATATTTTTTGGAACAAAAGGAGCTCAATGAAAGGCAACAAAAGTGGGTCAAGTAGGATCCAAGCGTATGATTTTGACATTGAGTATGTCAAAGGTAAAAATAATGTAGTGGTTGATGCACTTTCTAGGAAGCCACATCTTGTTGCCCTATGTTCTTTGAGCGAGATTTCAGCAGATTGGAAATCTCAACTATTAGTTGAGTATTCCAAAAATTCTTTGGCGTGTGAGATTATGGATGGTAAGATTTAGGATGAGCGATACAAGGTAATAGCTGATTTGATTTATTATAAGGGCAAAATTTATCTAGTTCTGAATCTAAGCTTAAGGGAAAGATTCTACATGCCTTCCATGATGCACCACTTGTAGGACATCCAGGTATTTCAAGACATACAGGCAGGTTAGAGAGAGATTCTCTTGGAAGGGTCTCAAAGAGGATGTTCTACGCCATGTTCGTGAGTGTGTGACTTGTCAACAAAACAAGTCAGAGCATACTTTTCCAGTAGGTTTATTGCAGCCCTTGCAATTCCAGAGCAGAAATGGGAAAGTATTTTGATGGATTTTATTACAGGTCTTCCCATAGTGCAAGGGAACGATCGCATTTATGCGGTGGTTGACATGTTGAAAAAGTATGCACACTTCTTCGCCATCCCAACCAACTTTAAGGCACCACATGTGGCTGATTTGTTCTTCCGAGAAGTATTCAGATTGCATGGACTTCCGAAGAACATTGTTAGTGATCGGGATAGTAGGTTTTTGAGCACCTTTTGGCAGGAGCTTTTCGATTGGTTGGTACAAAATTGACTCCGAGTACTAGTTATCACCCTCAAATAGATGGACAGACAAATATTGTGAACAAATGGATAGAGGGTTATCTTTGCAACTATGTTTTGGGGAAGGCAAAAAGGCATGGGTGAAATGTTTGTATTTATGTGAGTATTGTTATAATACTACTTACCACATGTCTATTGGTATGACCCCCTTTTGAGAATTGTATGGGTATGATGTGGCATCATTCGTTGATTTGGATTTTGGGGACAATAGAGCTCTAAGGCTCGGGAGTGTTTACAGGATAGTCAGGATATCCTTAAGGTACTTAAGGATAATATTCAGCATGCCCAGAACCAACAGAAGATGTATGCAGACTGACACAAGGATTGAGAGATCATTTGAGGTGGGAGACATGGTATTTTTGTGTCTACAACCATATAGACAAAGTACTCTCAAGAAGAGTGGTGTAGAAAAACTTAAGCCTCGGTTTTATGGTCCATACAAAGTGTTGAGGAGAGTTGGAGAGGTAGCTTATGAGCTGGAGTTACCTTCTGAAAGTAAGATACATAATGTTTTTCATGTGTCTTGCTTAAAGAAGGCATTGGGGCAGCACATGGTATCTTCTGCAGAGTTTCCACCCTTGGATGAGGAGGGGAGATTGGATCTAGTTCCTGAGGAGATCCTGGACATGAGAGAGAGGAGATTGAGGAGTAGAGTGATTTAGGAGTACTTGTTAGGTGGAGATTTTGCCATTGGAGGATGCTACATGGGAAGGAGAGTCTATACTTCAACATCCAACTTTGATTCTTGGGGACAAGCAATCTGGGAAGGGAGGACTGTAATGTCCCTCTTTCTCGAATAAATTTATTGAAGACCTTTGGCCTTTTTTGTCTACTGACGATGGCCAAAGGGTGAGCTCTAGGTGACTTAAGTTTTATTAATTTTATTATATTGTGCTAAAGTTAAAATATAACATTATAAAAACACATATAATAAATTAATAAACTTAACATTAAAAATAAAACTTAGGAAAGTGCATTAAAAATAAAAGCACTTAATTAAAATGTACTTCCTAAGGGAAAATGTGACTAGCTCAAGGGAGTTAAAAAATTAGAAAAGTGTGCCAAGCATTTCCCATTAAAAAAATGTGACTTGGCCTATGGGAGTGCAACGGAGGGAAAGAAGCTCATTGGATGTGATGGAGGTCATCTTGGGTCCCATTTCCTATATAAAGAAGTCGACCTGCTTAGAGGGCATTCCAGATTTTTAATTGATATTTTCTCTTTGCATTGGAAGCTCTGAGCTTTTTGCAAATAAATCCAAGGATGAAAACCCTTAGGATTTACCTCTCTTGTGGATGAAAACCCCAAGAGCATTGAGAGGGATTTCTACTCAAGAAATTCCATTGTTCTTCACATATTTTTATCATTCCAGTGTGTGTTGAAGAAATAAATTGCAGCAGCTATTATTATATTTTCCAGGGTGGAGCGACCCATCTTTTGTCTATTTTGAGCTGTTGTGGAGTCATTCCAGGTCTGAAATTATTTACATCTATTGTGCTACATTTTGGAATTAAAAGAAAGTAATTTCAGAATTTTTGGAAGGGTTTTTAAGGTATTTTCAATCAGATTTATATGCATATTTCTAGACTATTTTGCATCCATTATTTTCCTCTAAAAATTTAGATTTAATGCATATTTGGGCTGTTAATAATATAGAAATCAGTTTTGATAGAAATAATATTATTTGAGTGTGGTTTGTGGAGGTTTTCCAAAAACCCTAGTCACCATTTTTAAAGTATAATTGCAGCAGTTGGTAAAGCTAATTTTTGCATGATCCTTTGAGCTATTAGTGTTGGTTATGCTTTATTGTTGTTATCTAACATTGTAAGCAAGGATCCAAGCCCTAAGCCAATCAGAAAAAAATTAAGGACAACATAGGTGGATGCTAGTTAAAAGATAACATGAAATTATGATAGAGTGTTTGTTAAGAAGGAAATTGAAGGGTGATGTTGAACCCATTGTAGATGTGTGAGGTCAGTATTGAGCATGACATGAGGTTTGTACAGGTCAAGAGAATTATTCTAAGGATTTGATACTAGTTGTAAAGGTTCAATTATCAAATAACTTATTAATGCATTAGTTTCTCTTAAAATATTTGATTATGCTCAGTGATCTCTCATCAATCAAAGGACATGAAGTAAGCCACAGGATTATGAAAGCAAGGGAATATAGTGTTTTCTCATCAAGGTAGGTTGAAGGGTATGAGATTATCATGAGAATCTGAGTCATGTTTTGAATATATGGAAAGGTGTCTCAAGTCATTCTTGAATATGGATCTTTGAGAAATGTTGTGCTCTAAGTCAAGGCATCAAGCATAAAGAGTATACATATAATTAATCGAGTACACTAAAGACAGAGGTATGAGTTGAAAGAGTCATATAAAATCTTGTGCATTTCTATCCAATATATGATAAGATAATAAAGGTTCTATAGATATTTTATTCTATGATAGAGCTCAATAATATCATAAAATTGTGAAAATATGTTGAAAATGAAGACCTAAATGTTTAAAAGTGGCCTCTATGACAAAGGGAGTCCATTTTTCTTTTGATTAGATGTCTTGGGATCAAGATAAATATATGGCAAGTAGAAGCTATGATAAATATTCCATGGAGATAGAGTATGAAGTCTTATTTCTCTAACAACTATCTAAAGTTTGTGTCAGTCCTATGAGGTAGATATAAGGGTGTTTAAAGCATATATAATTTGTTTCTTGTTGATTGAATGCTATTTTCATCTTAATATGGTTCATATATGACATAAAGATGTGATAGAGCATGACACAAGTCTAGTAAAACAAAGGAAAGTATTGTGATAACATTCTTGCTACATATCATTCAAGGTTACATGGTATAAATACTATGCAAGAGAGAACCCACTTTGGTCTAGGATTTTTATGTCTTTAGAATTAGTTAACATAGTTAAAAATAGTATGAAGGGTTTGAATTCCTAAATGGCTATAGTACATTATTTTATAAGTCATGGAAATGAAGTTACAGAAATATTTTAGGTATGTAAGGATGGTTATTTGTATGAGTGAATTAGATGCATGATATGAGTGTGCACAATTTGACAAACATGAGTTCTAAGAGATATGATCCAAGATTGTGGTAGCTTAACAAGGCAGAGGGAGATTATTTTGTCCTCAATCAAGGTAAGTAAGATGATTTTATAGAAGAAGATGATGGTTAGTAGGTTCATAGTAGGCACTACATACTGGGGGATATTTTCAACCTCTAATAAATGTTTCATGATGAAATAAGATGACATTGGAAGCATCTGTCTCCATACCCCACGTAACTCCTCTAACATACAACGATATCTGCAATGTGTTAGGAAATAAGAGATAAAAATAGAATCACAACAATAGAAACTAATATGCAGAAATTATTACAGATCTGAAATAAAATTACAAAATAAAATAACACAACACAAGGAGACAATATTTAACGTGGTTCACCCAATTTGGGCTACGTCCACCAAGAATCACTTGCTCAGATTTTATTACAAGCCACCGCTCTCTCAATACAATACCCGGATCCGTTTGGAGCTATACTCTCTGAAATTCACACCGAATTCAAAACACATCTGTAATACATTTTCTTGTACATCTATCATATGCATAAGACCATATAAATAGACAACTACTTAAGCAATTTTACAAAACCGTGGGTATCAAAACCATGGGAAAAACCCGTCCCATAAACCTATGGGTCAAAAAACTCACCCATATGAGAAAAGCATGTTTCCTGATATGTTAGGTGCATTTTTCGAGGCCAAAAAAATTTACGCCTAAAAATTGGGGCTACGCCCAGGCCCCCCCGCTTCGGGGCCCAGCCCGACCTCGAACCCCAAAGCGAGGATACATGAAAAGTGTATAGTACTCTTAGTGTATAGTCTTCAACACTTTCACACATGAAAACATGCTCCACAACCTAACAATCTCCCACTTGGAGACTAGTTTTCCTATAAGCAAGCTTCTCAACCCTTCACTAGTTTACGTGAAGACCAACCAAAGTGAACACAACTTTAGTTTTCCCTTGTGACTACCTTGGTCATCATGTCTGAGGATTGACTGGTATGAATCTTCTCAACTTGACTTCTCTTCCTCCAAAGTTGTCTAATGAAATGGTACCTTAAGCTGTATATGCTTTGTCTAGAGTGGAAAGCAAAGTTCTTAGCTAGGTGTATAGCACTCACTATCACTATGCGACTTATATTCCTTCTCCTGCTTATGCCCCAACTCCTCAAGAAATTGTTGTAACCAAATCATCTCTTTGCTTGCCTCTGTGGCAGCAACATACTCAGCCTCGTGGTTGACAAAGCCACCAGCTTCTGTAGTCGTGAAATCCAGCTCATTGTTGTCCCACCTACAGTGTAAATATAACATGTCGTGCTCCTCCTGCTATCTACATCTCCAGCCATATCTGAATCTACATAACCACGTAAAGTGGTGTTTGATCCACTATAGCACAAAATTGTCCCCATGGTCCCTCTCAAATACCGAAGGATCCACTTTACTTGCTTGCCAATGCTCTTTACCGGATCACTCATAAATCTACTCACAGCTCCCACTGCATGGGCAATATCAAGCCTAGTGCACACCATAGCATACATCAAACTACCAACTAGCTGATGAGTAAGGTACCTTGGACATTTGGTTCCTCTCCTGCTCTGTCTTGGGACATTGCTCCTTTGATAACTTGAAATGGCCTGCCAAAGGAGTCCCAACCGGTTTAGCATCCTACATATTAAACCTCTCCAAGACCTTCTTAATGTACTCTTCCTGAGATAAAGTCAACTTCCGTTCCTTCCTATCCCGAGATATCCTCATACCAAGGATTTTTTGGCTGCCCCAAATCCTTCATAGCAAAGGATTCACTTAGCTACTTCTTGAGTACTTTTATTTCCTGCATGTTTTTACCTACTGACACATATCATCAACATACAAACACAGGATAATATAACTTCCATCCTCAAATTTCTTTGTATACACAAAATAGTCGAGAATGACATCTAATATAACCTTGCTCCATCATGAAGCTATCAAATTTCTTATACCATTGACGTGGAGCTTGTTTCAGGCCATACAATCTCTTCTTTAGTTTGCACACCATCTCCTCTTTACCTTTGACCTCATAGCCCTCTGGTTGTTGCATATATAGTTCCTCCTCCAAATCACCATGGAGAAATGTAGTATTTACATCAAGTTGTTCTAAGTGCAAGTCTTCTGCTGTAACTATTCCTAGAACAGTTCTAATAGAAGTCATTTTTACTACAGGAGAAAAAATCTCATCAAAATCTATACCTTTTTTATGTAAACCCCTTGACCACCAACCGGGCCTTGTATCTTTTCTTGCCTCCTTCTTCCTCTTTGACTCTAAACACCCACTTGTTCTGTAATGCTCTTTTCCTTGGGTAGCTTCACCAAATCCCATGTCTGGTTCTCCATGAGAGCCTGATGCTCCTCATCCATGGCTTGCTCCCACTTCTTCCTGGCATCTACCTGCATTGCTTCATCAAATCTCTCTGGCTCTCCACTATCAGTGAGTAATAAATAATAAAGAGAAGGAGAAAAACGTTCAGGTTCTCTTCTTACCCTAGAAGACCTCCTCAATATAGGAGTTTGGGGTTCTGTTGAGTAGGTTCCTGAACTGATTCATGTGTCACTTTCCCATCGGAAGATCCTCTACCACTACATATTCTTTCTTGGATTCTTCCTTGTTTTCCTGTAATTATTTGCTTATACATGACTTTCTCATTAAAGACCACATCCCTAGATCGAATGATTTTCTTGTCCTTAATACTCCAACATTTAAATCCAAAGTCATCACCACCATAACCAATGA
Source organism: Taxus wallichiana var. yunnanensis (assembly GCA_018340775.1). Taxonomy (NCBI): domain Eukaryota; kingdom Viridiplantae; phylum Streptophyta; class Pinopsida; order Cupressales; family Taxaceae; genus Taxus; species Taxus wallichiana. The sequence continues at coordinate 600,278,335 of CM031239.1, read as the reverse complement.
AAGTACATTTTTGATTTAGCCTCTAGCTTGGTCCTATCATCCTTGTCTATATGAACAAACACCTCACATCAAAGACTCTAAGAAATGAATAATCAACTTTCTTACCATACCAAGCCTCCTCGGGTATGCCTCCATCAAGGCACTTGAGGGTCCTCTGTTTATCAAGTACACAGTTGTGCTCACCGCTTCACGCCCAAAAAAAAGAGTATCTCATGCATGTAACCTCATGCTCTAGCACATTCCATTATTGTTCTGTTCATCCTTTACGATACCCCATTACTTTGTGGAGTTCTGGAACCGTCTTTTGCCTGCAGATTCCATTCTTAGAACAATAATCATCAAATTCATTGCTGCAATACTCCCCTCCATTATCTGACCTGAGACATTTTAGCTTAAGACATGTTTCATTCTCTACCAAGGCTTTCCATTTAACAAAAGTGTCAAATACATCAGATTTGTTTCTAATACAATAAACCCAAACTTTCCTTGTTGCATCATCAATAAAAGTAACATAATAACTTGAACCCCGAGAGATGATACAGGGGCCCCCACACATCAGAATGCACCGGCTCTAACTTACTCTCTTTCTTTGTAGGTCAACCTTGAGAAACCTTACTTGCTTTGTTTCCCATATATGTAGTTCTCACAGAATCCAAACTGTTTTCGTATATCAGGTAAATTCTTCTTTATGATGTTCATGCCCTTATGGCTCATATGTGAGCCTATAGTGCCATAATGTTGTATCTCATGCATCTGAAGCCACAAGATTACAATCATTAGTACTATCGGTGGTTAAATCAAGGTTCCGACCTTCTTACCTCTTGCCACCTCAAGAGCACCCTTAGTAACCTTCAAGAGTTAGCACTTTGTAAATATCAAGTCAACCATCACTTCCCAGACTATTACCACACCGATATCAAATTTTGTCTTAATGTAGGCACATGTCGACATCCTTGATAGCCAAGTATTCCATCTGCATCTTAACACAATGCAGAACCTTTTCCACTATATCTTTCTGAGGCTCATCATCACCAAGAAAAACATGCCCAAAATCTCCTTGAACATAATCAACAAAATAATGCCTATGTGGAGAAGCATGGAAAGAAGCCCCTGAATCTAAAACCTAAGATTGATAATATTGTGCAAAAGAAAGAATCAAAGCATCGACATACATTACCCATTGCCACATTTGCCTCCTTGTTTTCTTCTGTTGTTTCTTCTTATCCCGAAGCTCCCAATGTCCTTCTTTGCATGCCCAAGCTTTCCACAATTCCAAGCATACAATCTTGTTCTTGGATTTTGACCTTGCCGATCTTTTGATTTTCCACGGTTTCCTCTATTCTTGTCTCCCTCTAGTTTCCTTTGTCAAGCATTCCTGAAGTAGAAGATTCCCCAGAGCTTTTTCTTTGCATTTCCTTGCTTAGAATCACCCCTACAACATCCTCAAACTTCAACTTTGAGTTAGTTGGAACCGAGTTACTTACCGCCATTACCAGGCTATTCCAACTCTCAGGTAAAGAGCACAGAATTAATAAAGCCCTAACTTCTTCATCAAATTCTATTGTAACCGAAGCTAGCATATTCACAACCATATTGAAATCATTTAAATGATCTGCTACTGAACTATTCTCAGACATCTTCATATTAAACAACTTTTTCATTAAAAATATCTTATTAGAGGTAGAGGGTTTTCATACAACTTCCCTAATGCATCCATTAGATCTTTTGTAGTCTTTTCCTTTGAAACATTAAATAATACCGAAGATGCAAGACACAACCGGATTGTTCCAAGTGCCTTCGATCCAACAAATCCCATTCCGCATCTGTCATACTCGAGGGTTTGTTCACCTTCTCAGACAGCGGAGTATAAAGATCCTTTTGATAAAGGTAATCTTCCATCTGCATCTTCCAAAGACTAAAATTCTTCCCGTTGAATTTATCAACCCTAGATCTTCCATCATCTGCCATAGCTCCCACTCAAGATAAAAACTTTCCTGTGATTCAACACTTTAGCAAACCAAACTAGGCTCTGATACCAATTGTTAGGAAATAAGAGATAAAATATGTGGAATAATCCCTCACAGAATCGCAACAATAGAAACTAATATGCATAAATTATTACAGATCTCAAATAAAATTATAGAATAAAATAACACAACACAAGGAGACAATATTTAACGTGGTTCACCCAATTTGGGCTACGTCCACCAAGAATCACTTGCTCAGATTTTATTACAAGCCACGCTCTCTCAATACAATACCCAGATCCGTTTGGAGCTATGCTCAACAAACTCTACAGAATTCACAGCCGAATTCAAAACACATCTGCAATACATTTGCTTGTACATCTATCATATGCATAAGACCATATAAATAGACAACTGCTTAAGCAGTTTTACAAAACCGTGGGTATCAAAACCATGGGCAAAACCATAAACCTATGGGTCAAAAACTTCCCATAAACCTATGGGTCAAAAAACTATGCCCATATGAGAAAAGCAGTGTTTACTCGATATTCGGGTGCACTTTTTAGGACCTAACACAATGAAAAAATTACCATACCCATTGGGATGGGTGGGCAATTTTAAAAAAAAAAAAAATTTACCTATGCATTGAAACTAAATTTTACCTAACTAGACCAATCAATATTATCCCGTGAGGATACATGAAAAGTGTATAGTACTCTTATGTAAATTTTTCACTCATTGCGGAGCCCGATCATCCACTCACATTCAACTACCTCAAACCAATTTAGATTTTTTCACCAAAGATTGTGCTAGACACATCTCACCAACTCTCTAAGTTAAAACCTTCCACACATTTAACGAGGCATTCACCCATGGCTCAAAAATTTGAAATATATGCCATGAAGAGAAGAAGATACAATTGCATAATGAGAATGTTGCATTTAAATCAACGATAACTCTTATTCTTCCCATAAAAAAATTACTATAGAGTAAAAGGATTTGCGGTAGTTTTGAAATATGGCCCATCTCACCCAAACCAATCTAATCCTTCTTCCAATATTTCCCCTACCATTTGCATGAGAACCATCAGGAGAACCATACTCTTCGGTTTTAGAAAAACTTCTAAAAGATGGAGCATTACTCTTCCACCTGTCAAACCCCATACTAGTTTTGACCCCTCTTGGCTATGCATGTATGGTACAAAGAAAATGATTATTATTCTGAAATATCATCACGTTAAAGGTCATAAAGAAGGAAATTGTATAACTTTCAAAAATATCATCTCAAGAAATGTTAGATAATGGAGATCTCATCTTGGATAATCCTAAATTGCTAATCGGAACCTTCACATATTCAAGAATTCATTCCCAAATCACACCCCATCATCTAACAAACGAGAGAAAAACCTCGACCCAATGACAATAATGTTCATGAGGTTCATATTGTTTTTGACATCATACCAGCTCTTCCTCAATTTTCTCCTACTCCATCTATCAAGGATATTCTTACATGAGATCTTTCATCCATATAGGGACTTGTTTCATTTTCTCCTTTACCCACAGAGGATTCTTCCTCATCTCCTCCTTCACCCATGGAAGATTCTATCATATCTCGATGAAATTTCCCCACTCACTTCTCCATCTAACGAAAAACCCGTAGTATTTACTCTCTACCTGCTGGAGATTCATGCTTACTTTCTCCTTCACCAAAAGATGAACCTACCTCATCTAACTTGTCATCTCCCCTACCCATAGGGGATCCATTTTAGCACCCTCCCTATTAGTGATCATTCCCCATTGGCTTTCAAGGATCTTGTTGATTTTCTCTCGGCTCTTTTACCCATAAACTCAAGCCAACCAATTCCATGTCTCATGGACATTCTTTACAAGAATTACTACCAAATCCATCACCCCCATAGTGGTGTTGTTTTCACGTTTAGTCAACCACTTGGAATATGTTGACAATTCCATGCTTTGGACGCCTTGATTTCCTTTCTTGTCTTAGATGCAAATGTTTACGTAGATAATTCAACAATCTATCCAAAAGTATTTCAGACAACAAAATCCACCATGCCCATGCCAATTGTAGCAACCTCTTATTCATCACCCTCACCTACACCTAAACATTTACCATCAAATGAAATTTTTCCAATGCCTAAATTCTTACCTATACCTATATCTTCCTCCATGTCTAGACCCATTGCCACATTATGCGTCATGACGACATCAATTCTAATCCATTCTCCTATCAAACTGGATTTAGCCACATCCTCACAAGCCATCACAAAGACTATTCCCCCACCTAATAGGAAGACCCAACCTCTTAGGCCACACACACTAGTTTTACCCACTACCCCTCTATCACCTTCACCATCTACCTAGGTCCTAACCCATCAACCTTGGTCAAGTATCCTCCTACCCAAGGTAAACCAAAAACACAGTAGACTCCCCACCCCCTTGTCACAATCCTCTGTTTCACCCAAATTACCTACATAACTTATGCCTTCGCCATCACCTACATCCTTCTTACCTCCTATATCTACACCACATCTAGTATCCTCATCATTACCTGTTGTTATTCCTTCTCTTCGACCAATAACTCTTCCCATCTCCTCCTACTACAACCTTCACCACACCTCCATCATCACCTTGGCTAACTTTGTCCCCTTCTTCCATCTGATTTCTCTTATTCATCGCACCCTTCTTATTCACCTTTACCTAAGTAGATGCAACCAAATCCTAAGAACCCACTACCCTCTAAAGAGGTAGTTAAACCTACACCACCTTCAACAACTAGTTCACGTGTTCCATATATTCCCAAGAAGGTACAATCCAAACCTAAAACTCCACTACCTACCGAATAGGTGGTAAAATAAATTAACCTTTGATTCCACCTCCGGTGGCACCTCTCCCACCAAAGCCACCTACACCTCCATCCATACCCACACTCACTTCACATTGTGATCCATTAGCAAGGTCTTATGCTAACATCCTAGCTAACCTTTTGGAAACCTCTATCATCACATTGCCACCACTTAGAACTTACAACCCACTCAAACCTAAACTAGAATGCTTTGACGATACCAAAAATTTTCTTACCATCATGTGCTAGGGCATGATGTGGAAAATTTAAAGGCTCTTAAGACTATTCTTCTCCAACTATGTCCTCCCGAAGAAAGCTTTGATGAAGATGATCTTTTGCATGAGGACACTATCACACATGCACCTATCACCAAACATCCTTGTCCCATACCTATGCAATGACCTTCATCTCCTCTCCACAAACCTTTATCCTCCTCCAACATTTGAGATCAATATGGTCCACATAAGAGAGCTAGCCAAACCTTCACCAAAATTCCAATGTGTTGCATTGTTTTCAAAAACCAGTATATGCCCTCACCATATTTTTCCCATCCTATCGGGTACACCTATCATGACTCACGAGATCCTTCACCATAGATTAATATGGTTCAAATTGTCACTCAATCCCAAAAGGACAAAGGAAAGGAGAAAATAACCATCTCATCCACCACTCTTTTACCCAATATTCCATCTGCACCTGCACCAAAAATCACCATCTGTGGACCCACATACCCTATTTCTGACGGGGTTTCCCATCATACAATGTTTAAATAGTTACACTAGTCTCCTCTCAAAATTTATTTATACGACCTCATCTAAACCTCTCGAGTCTCATCAACACGCCCTCATTGAGGTTCTATAATCTATTAAATTTTTACCTAATGACCCTAATCCTGTTGCATCCATTATCACTCCTCATCATGTGGCCTATCTCACCACTTCATCCCCTTCCTCTGCACCCATTACCACTCATCAAGTAGCCACTCTTAGTTTTCCTGATGATGAGATTGTACCTCTCCAATTATATGATCTTGATCCTACCCTATTTATTTCCATCTACATTGATAATATACATGTTAAATGTGTTATGATCGATGGTGGTGCTAAGTATCAACATAATTTCCTCCCATGCATACAACCAAATGTGCATCCCTTCCAATTGAATACATAATAACCCAGTTGTGTTGCATTCATTCAATGATGCTATGACTTCCAATCTTGCACCATCATTCTCCACATTCGTGTAGGTCCCCATACCATTCCTGAATTATTCTATGTCTTAGAGGGGGAATTCAATACAACATGTTGTTTGGTTGAACTTAGATTCACACCATGGGTTGTGTTCCTTCAACCTTACACTATTGTTTAAAATTCAAACATGAAGGACACAACTATACAATTCTAGTCGACCCTTCACCATTCAATACCTATAACATGTTGTATCAACCCAATGATGTCCTTATACTAGTTAAGGCATCTACCACCGCTATCACTTCTTCTTCAGCCACTACCTCATCCTTTGATTCTAACGCTACCTCTTCCATAAGTAACTCCTTTATTCCCATTGTTGTCATAGCTTCGCAACTAATCCATCACCAACCCATCTACTTCTCAACCAAAAATACTTCTTCTTCCCAACTATCCAATAATTCATCCATTCCCGCTACCCACATATCAACTACTGATCCCTTAAAAGGTGTTTTTCAATGCCTCACTCTGGGGGAGTACCCTTTATAATATTGACACATTCCTTACTCCTCAAGAGTATGGTAAACTTCACCAACATCCCACTATGATCACCATATAGGTGAGGTTTTCCCCTATAGTCCTCCCCACCTTCGCACCAACTTAATGTATGGGGACTTGATGCTACTACCTACTCGCCCGAGCCACCTTCCCAAATTCAACCATTTTCATTTGACCTTAAATCTCTCACCAACCACTTCGCCCACACTTTCCTCCATTGTTGTGCTTGGAAAGGCTTTCTCTTTGGTTTTTATGAACAAGGCTACCATACTATCATTCCTTGCACCACTCATAAACATAAATACCACAGTGGTATTGGATTTTCTGAACCATCTCCCAAGAAGGATCGAGTTGAACTCATTGAGGATGATAAACATTCCCCACCCTATTCACCAACTTCACCACCTTCACCTACAAAGTCTATGGATCCATAATCCATTCCTCTTAACTTTTTTTTTCATGAACAACATTTCCCTAGGACCTCTAACTTATCAATGAGATGGAAAGGCTCCCTCTTCTCTTCCCTTCCTATATCCTGACATGATCGATGACAATAGACCTTCTATTAATGTCATTCAATTTCAAGACAACAAGTTTATTATCACCTACCTTAGTGTGGAAGATTCTTATATTCACTGGTCATTACCTTCTAAGACACAAACCATGTTGAATGAATCAACCATCAAGTCAACATTCACACTCAAGATGACCCGCACATTCTAAAAATAGGCCAATCTTTAGATGTTGCTTTGGACATGGAGATTTTAATTCTTTCCTTTGGGATCATAGCAACGCTTTTGCTTGGTCATATGTTGATATACCTGGTATTGACCCAAACATTATGGTCTATAATATCATAACCATTCTCGATGCCAAACTAGTGAAACAGAAGTATGAAAAATGCATCCTTTCATTTCCCTTCTTGTTAAATAATAACTCCAGTGCCTTCTTTCATTTTCCTTCATCCTAACCATTGATCATCCTCAAAGGATCTCTAACATCGTTCTTGTCACAAAAGTGATAGGGGGACTCCAAATTTGCACGGATTTCCACAACCTTAACTTGTCTTACCCCAAAGAAGACTTTCCTCTACCTAGTATTGACCAACTAGTTGATCTCACTGCCGGCCATGAGATACTATCCCTTATGGATGGTTTCTTGGGTTATAACCAAATATTACTCACCCTAGAAGATCAAAACAAAACCACCTTCATCACTCCTTAAGGAACCTTCTGTTATCATGTCATGCCCTTTGGCCTTAAAAATGTTGGTGCTACATATCAGTGGGTAATGACTTATATCTTTCATGACATTATGCATCACATATTTGAAGATTACATTGATGATATCCTTGCAAAATCTAAACATTGATCCGAACACCTTACAATCCTTAAGGTTGTCTTTTTCCATCTCATCAAATATTATGTTCACCTTCAACCTAAGAAGTGTGTCTTCATTTTCTCTCTGGAAAGCTCCTTGGTTTTATCATTTCTTTATGTGGCATTGAATTTTATCCCACTAAAATCAAGGCTATTCTCGAGATTCCTCCACCTACTAACCTTCATCAACTTTGTAGTTTTCAAGGAAAGTTACAATCTATTCATTGCTTTATTTCTCATCTTTCTAACCGCTGCCATCCATTTCATCATCTTCTCAAAAGGATGTCTCCTTCAAATGGGATGATGAATGCCACAAATCCTTTGATGCCTTAAAACAATACCTCCTCCAACCACCTATGCTCATTCCCCCTAAGGATGACCAACCATTTTACCTTTACATTTCTATTACTGATCATTCCCTGGGTGTCATGCTCACTCATCATGATGAGAAACATAGGGAGCAAGCATTTTATTATATAAGTGTATGCTTTTAGACTACGAAACTAGATATAATCACGCTGAAAATATCTACTTAGCCTTAGTTTTTGTCGCCACTAAACTTCACCATTACCTACTCAACCACAAAACCTTTTTGTGACCAATATCGACCCTTATTACATTACATGTACACTAAGCCTTACCAACATCAACATGTTGCACGTTAGCTCATGCTTCTTAGAAATAGATCTTGAATTCATCCATCAAAAAAATTCAAAGGACTAAAACTTTTGACCAACTCATAGACGCACCTCTCTCCAAAACCAATCCTCTAACTTTTTTTCCCCGATGAATCCATCACTAACCTCTCCTGGATGATACCATTTACCGGATGACCTTATTATTTAATGGATCCAAATTTGAACGTGGGATGGGGTTGTAGTTATCCTCATCCCTTTTGACAATGATCCTATTCCATTATATTTCAAACTAGATTTTGATTGTACTAACAATATCACCAAATATGAAGCACTCATGTTAGGTCTTCAAACCACCATAGCCTTAGATGTTAAATCAATTAATATATTTGGTGACTCTAAATTGGTTATGAACTAAGTTAATGGTATATATTAGTGTCATAATGAGATACTTCAAAAGTATAAGCATCATGTTGACATAATTTTGACTACCTTTGACCATTATGAACTTCAAAGCACCCGTGTTCCATTAATAAATTTGTGAATACTATGGCTGTCTTGCTTCTCAAATCCCTGCTTCACCCTCCAACTCAAAAATATGTGTCACATTACAAAGGTTGTAATCACCCTCTTATCTATTTTGAGATGTCAACCTTGTAGCAACCATTGAAACTAACCCATGTAACCTTTGGTATAAGAAGTTTGTTGACTACCTTTCCCTTTCAATTCTACCTCCAGATCTTACTTGCAATGGACAATGAGCCTTTCTCAAAAGTGTCTCTTGCTATGTCATCATGGGTAGTCTTCTCTATAAATTTAGTTTTGACGTTATCCTCTTACGATGCCTTACGAGTTATAAAATTCCATACACCATCAAGGAAGTTCACGATGGGATTTGTGGGGGTCACTTCAGTGGCTTAGTTGTCGCTAAACGTATCCTATGCCTAGGCTATTATTGGCCAACCCTAAACCATGATTTTTATGACTATGTCAAGTGTTGTGTCAAATGTTAGCAACATGATAATCTTCATCACACATGTATTCATGCCTTACAGGTCGCACGAGACCTTTGGCCTTTCTCTCAATGGGGTTTGGATCTTATCGGAGAGATCAACCCTCATTCTTCCCAATGCCATCAATGGATTATTACCACTACCGAGTATTACACTAAATGGGTGGAAGTCATACCTCTTATTTCTACAAAAGATGAGAAAAATTGTGAATTCATTAATCATCACATCATTTGTCACTTTGGTGTTCCTCACCACCTCATCACTGATAATGAGAAAATAATTTAAAAATAAAACCCTATAGAAACTATGTGATGCCTTCGGGATTCAACTCATTTTTCTTCACCTTATTATCCTCAAACAAATGGCCAAGAAAAATCAACCAACAAAACCTTAAACAAAATTCTTATGAAAGTGGTTGACAATACTGGTAAGGATTGGCACATGCACATTCCTTTTGCCTTATGGGCTTATCGCACTAGTATTCACACCTCAACTACTACCACACCTTTCTCTTTGGTCTACGGTATAGAGGTTGTCTTGCCTCTCAAAGTAAAAATTCCATCTCTTCATATCTCACTCAAAGATATGCTCAATGATGATGATTTTTTCTAGGACCATTTGACACAACTCGAGTTATTAGATGAACATCGTCTAAATGCTCTCAATCACCTCCAAATCTACCAAAAATGTATCAAACGTTCCTACGATAAACATGTCCAAGAATGAACCTTTCAGTTCGGTGATCTCATCCTATAGGAAAATCAACATGTAATAAAAGTGGAGAAAAGTAAACGGGGCAAGTTTTCTCCATATTGACTTGGACCCTATATCGTTATTCATGCCTAAGGATCAAGTGTTTATCATTTGTCTTCACTCGAAGGTAAACTTGAATCGGAGCCCCTTAATGCCTTACATCTCCAACCATTCTATTGTTGAATCAAGTCTTGGATTATTTTATGTCTATTAAACACTTGTCCCTTGAGAACCATTCACCTTCCACTTACCTATTTAAGGATCAATGACTAAACAAGAATCATGTGATTACTGTCACCTTTAAGCCTTATCTTCAATATAAGTACCATGGCTCTACTCATAGCATGATTCTCATGGATACTTTCCATCCTTTTCAATATGGAATCCCATGGTCATTCATCACTTCAAACCTCTCTTTTATAGCTAACCTCTATGTGTTATGGTTTTGTCTTCAAAAAAGAAGCCTACGTTTCTCGTAGTCTTGTCCATGACCTAAAAGTCAAAAAAACAATTCAAAAGTAATATACAAGATTTTTCAAATTCAAACTCCTTGAGTCAAACTTCTATAAAAAGATGATTCCCTCAAAAGGACATTTATCTTTCTATCTTGCTATTATAAATAGATTCTCCCTCGAAGGATAGCTATACAAAGCTATCCATATTGTACATAGTCTATCATAAAAAGAAGACTATTCTTGCAAAAATAAAAATAAAAATTCTAAAGCTTCCCACATCGATCAACTTCACAAAACCTCAAGGAGATATTCTACTCATCCTACCTAGACTTCCCGCATCAATCAATTTATAAAACAAAGAAAAAAAAAGAAAAATATAACTCTTTTTCGTTATGGACTCACCTATTTTGATCTAGGGTATCAGGTTATGTTAAAGAAACCTCTTCACCTCACAATATTTTCCTTTTAATCTTCTACCTACTCAAGGGACATGCCACAAATGTGACATTTCGTGATCATGTGACCTTCTCCACCTTAGATTAGTCAATCAGATTCCTTTGGTTTTGTGTCATAAGCTAATATTTGGTATGATAGACTCATAATGGTTCTTACCAATTAGACGGTTTTTTGTCTCCTCTACAATTCCCCTCTTTTTCTTACTTATTGATCCTCCTTCACAAGACCAGACCTTTGACACCTACATTCTAGGAATTCCTCTTCCACCAAAATCACCCATATATATTCACCATAGCCAACAACCAAGTCTATTCAACCTAAATTCAGCCATACCTAAATGACCTAATTTCAACCATGCATATATGACCTACACTCAACCTCAACCATGTCTAAATGACCTAAAATCACCCATGCCTAAATGACCTAGAATCAATCATGCCTAAAACCTACGACCCATTCATCTATCCTCATCCTATTCTTCCCTAGATTATGGGATAACTACATTGGCCTGAGGCCCCTTTTCATCAAGGCTATGTAGGAAACACTGAGGGCATGGGGCCCTTGGATTTTAGCTCGGAAACTCTTTCCCTAACCAATTTTCCCCTTTTATATTCACATTCTACCTTAGTTTTCTTTTCACACAAAACTAGAAAATTAAACAAATCATAATAACATACATACTTACCATTTTATAACATCAACCATATCATACATCAATCATTTCACATTTTCATGATATAAAATATTTGAAATTTACACCACAACATACATATACATCATCATTTATTTTCCATACTACCTATAACTTGGAAATTAAATCAAATGCAAAAACACGACTCCACCATGCCTAACTCACCTAAACTCAACCATGCCTATATGACCTTGACTCCACCATGCCTAACTCACCTAAACTCAACCATGCCTAAATGACCTAGACTCCACCATGCCTACATGACCTCGACTCAATCATGCCTAATTCAACTAGTTTCCATAATACACAATAACAATGGAAATTAAAAATGAGTACATCATCCATCCAAGTAAATATCATCAAACTATATAATGGGAGTGTTTATGTATCAATACATATATACATAGATATAAATAAATATCAGTATCTCAAAACCTCTCATGTACAATCTCACATCTTCAGCACACAGGCCGATATATATATCAAAAATAAAAATAATGGTACATTATCCCATCCAGTGACCAATCACCCCACCGATTCCCCTCTCTCAAGTCTCACTTGTCTCCTCCTCCATGCCCTCTATCAAGGCTCTCGGTCTCCGAGAGCTAGTAACCTCACCATGGCCCTATATTTGGGGTTGATGACCCCCTGTGCTACTACAACTGTGAGTCCTAGATCTAGTCCACTCACTAGCTACCTTTTAGGCTTGGTACTCAACATATGAAGGCACATCAATCCCTACAGTGGCTAGATGGTCATGATAATAGCGAGCCTCATTCAAGACATCCCTAAACCTCACCATAGATATGGTCTAGGGTGGTTCCATCGATCTCACTTCCCCCTGTGAACTCTTCCCGACCAAGAGTGTACCTTGTCCTAGTGTAGGTGCATGTATTATGGGACCCTATCCCTATGCATTTGTTGTACTTGTGTCACTACCTGGGCATGCAGGCCATAACCTATGCCTTTACTGTGGCTAAAGTGGCTTGTCATTTCGGCCACATGTTCCCTGTAATTCGGCTATCCGCCCTCCATCCCCATCTCCACCCTGTGTGGGAGTGGTGTCATCTATGCTATTAGGGCTATAGGGCCATCACCATACCTATACAAGCTGACGACCCTTTCAATTTTCCTTGCAACCCTGTAATATGTGCCTTTAGGCAGCCACCCGACCCTGTAATGTATCCCTTTGCACTATGATGGTCGCTAAATCAAGTTACCCAGACCTCGGTGGTGCCACACCCATAACTATGTCATCCACCACCTTTGCATGTATCCATCGGTGATGCCCACATCATTAATTTTTCTATCTAGAACATGTTCCTCCTTCCCTATGGGAACACTTGGACATGGTGGAGACATAGGTCTCTCCATGTCATCTCTATGATACTATGGGAAAGGTGGGGGCACGTCTGCTCAGTAATCCAAATTTTCATCGACTCTTTCCATGGGTATCATCTTGTGCTCCCTAGCACGCCACCTCTATATCCATCTCATTAATTGAAGCTCCTCTAACTCCTTAGCCATGGCCTCTATATGATGAGATAATCAACATATGGCCACCACACAATATCCATCATTGATAGGCCCTCCAACAGCTACCTGTAGTATATAACATCATATATGGCCTTGGCCACTCTCTTGGCTGCCCGGCTGTACCTATCTCCTAAATCCTACTCAGTAAAAACCACCCCTAAAACTAATCCTATCATGGAAACCCAACTGGATGCACAAAAACAATATGCTCGTATGCCTAGTAGTGTAACAAGAATGCAACACATACCAAACTTTCTCAACCTACCATAGGCCCATAACTCTCTATACAAATGAACCAAAAAAATTGGTGCCCAAGTAAAGCATATATGCTCCTCGATCATATCTTATATCATTCCATCAATGCTCATGGAAATCTCCCACCCTACTGAATCTAGAAGCAAAAACATCCCACTACCACCATCATCATAACGAGATAGGCTAATCTCCCGTAAGTTCACCGCATACATGTCCCCATAGCTCAAACTGACATTATGATAGCTCAACAAGCCCATCGCACCTCACCAAATACGCCACTATCATATCTATACCGAGGCTCAGAGGAAATCGAATATAATTTATCCTAAACAATAGGAAGCCGCAAGATCCTATATACATCCTCTAATGTGACAAGTCATCTGCCCATCGGTAAATGAAAGGTATTGGTCGATGAGAGTGACCATCAAGCTATGATCTTGGGTTATACATCTATAGCACTTGATCAAACTGAGTCCCACATCTAGTATGTGCTCCCACTCCTCACTGTAATGCGTTGGGTTATATCCATACTAGTAGGGGTGGTACTTTGTCTCTCATCCTCAGTTGATCTCTCACCTGCATCATCCAAACTAACACTATCAAGTGCGACCCTCTCAAATTACCTATTCCTTAAAACCCCAACTGACCTCATACTTAGCCATTTTTTCCCACATCATACCTAAAACCATCACTCATACCTACCCCTCACATAGTTTCCCATACTTATCCCTTTACCTAATTCACCTAAAAACTTATTGTCTCCATTTTCATACTTACCCAATTCCCTAGACCATTTCACCTACATACCTAAAACACACCTACAACATGGTGCCTTACACTCTTCCACCTATACTAACCTTCACCATCCCCCTACCTTACCTATTTAACTTTCCCAACTACCTTTGTGTTATCCTAGTCACTTCTTATAGTGACCGACATCAGTCACCTTGATCGATGTCAATCACTTTGACCAATGTCGGTCACCCGACCCATGTGCCAAAGCTAATCGATGTCAGCTAACCCCTCGATCGACGTTGGTCGTTTTCAGCCAAAAACTAAAACCCCCATCCCCATTAACAAAAATTACCCAAAAACAACCTAAACACCTACCCCAACCCACCCAAACCTATCCTACCTTCATTACCAACCCTATTTAAGCTACATTTGACCTTCCCACCCCCTGTTTCATTCATTTTAACCACATTTTCAAAATTAAATTTCTACCCAAATTTCACACGCAATAAACAAAACAATTTCAATCTTTTCAACTAAATGAAGGATTCAAATTATCTCCTACCTCTACTCGGATCCGTCTCCACGGTGGCACATCTGGTCATTGTGTTGGTGGTCCACCCACTCCCTCTCCCACCTCCTTCATGCCATAAATCAACTCCTCACCTACCAATCAAATATCTCCAATCGATCTCATGGACCCACCTACTAAATGTCAATCATGCGCTAGTTACTCACCAACTCAACTCAAACACCTCGTATGTTCACTTTCCACTCTTACTCTTCTTCTCTGTCATTTTCTAAAAGTAGAAAGGTTCAAATGAATGTGTAAAAATTGGATTTTTCCTTTTTATCCCCAAATCAACATAACCAACATCGGTCATGTCATTCCCTAGCAAACCGATGTCGGTTAAGCTATAATCAACATCGGTCACCCGATATACCCATTTGACCTACCCTATGCCCATTTAGCTTGAAACAATGTTGCTCATATAACTATTACCCTTACCAACACAACTTACACCTTGCTCACACACCTAAATTTCTTGTACATTTGCTTAATTATGTTTAGGGACATGTTATTTACCTATACCTTGGCCCTACCTGTGCCATGACCCACATACCCTAAACTAAACAACCTTTTGTGACATTTGAATTTGTGTACTCGTTATACCTTGTGATGTTGTTACCCATGTTGTTTAGCCTAATGAACTTACCTTGTCTAATGACATGATGTTTATCCTAACCCTACCTTTGGTGCCATGGAAGTAAACCTATTACTTGTTCCTACACTGATCTCATTTTGTTTCATGACCATATCCTATACCTTGGATACATGAATCACTTCAACCTCATTTGATAAACCTATTAACCTTTTTGACATGCTACTGACCAATTCAATTTTGCCCTTAAAAACTCTTCCATTATTTGTACATTCAATTGATTTTGGCCTCAGTCTAAAGAGTTGCATTAATGGATCTACTCTACTTGGTCCGGGATTGTGAGATCCAGCTATGTGCCAATGGTTTCTTTATTGTTTGGTTTTCCTCTCCTATAGATTATCAATGAATTCTTAATGAGGGTCTTTGGTTTTGGGGAAGGGTTGGCCTCTTTCTTACACCATGGTTTTTGGATTTTGATCCTTCTTCTATGGTTGTCTCAAAAATGTTGGTTTGGGTTTGTCTCCCCAATCTTCCTCTCCCCTTTTGGCACCCTGCAGTTTGTGCGGCTATTGGTGATTCTCTTGGTTGATTCATCAAGGTGGATGATGAGTGGTCTAAACAAGGGTTGTTCACCTATGCTCATATCTGCATTGAGATGGATTTCAAAGGTCTTCCAAACAAGTTGGAGTTAATCCATGATGGCTTCAAGTGGATTCAAACTCTCAACTATGAGAACACGGCCTTTCGATGTTGATTATGCCATCAAACTAGGCACCTTTAGGAGGCTTTCCCGTTGTCACTCAATCAAAATAAATAGAAGAAGAACAAAGGGGTTTCTCCACGGCCTAAAGGATAGCAGCCATTTTCAATGCCAAAGTCAAAAATGCTCTTATCCAAAAAAATTCTAAAATATGAATTTTGATACTCCCCGCTTATGGTGGTACCAAGAGGTCACATGTTTATGAGTATTCTAGTTCTAACTCGAGTGATAGCGCACACCTAGTCTCTCTGCTTGCATTGGATCCCCGGCAGGCATCGTGGATTGTTGTCATGAAATATAAGGAGAAGAAGGGACACTTTGTTACTCCCGCTTCTCGGGGTCCTTTGGTTCTCCTGGTCCTTATGTCCCTTTGTCATTAGATGGTTTTGTTTTTTATTTTTTATACATTTAGTGTTATTTTGTTGCTTTCTAGGCTTGGACTAGTGTACTTGTGGCTTTAGGGCATGCTTTATCATCATTTTTTTTTTGTTGAGATAATCTTGTATCATGTTGTATTTAGTATAATATAAGATATTTTTCATTAAAAATGTAGAGTACGAATAGATTGTAAATCCTATTACGGACCTTGGCTTTACTTTTGTATGGTACATTTCTATTCGTAACCAAAAAGTACAATTCACTTCTAAAAAATGAAATATTGGTGGTTGCAAAGGAGAACTATTCATAGATCTACATGGGTTATTTCCAAATGGAATATTTGCTTCATGTAATAGAACTCTCCAAAAATGCCTTTAATTTCTACATACACCAATATTTATAGCCAATGCTACTCAACCACTTTGATACCAAACAAGAGAATTGGACAGATTTATATAATACAATGCACAAAATAATAGTTCTTGTATATAATCTCTAAGACAATACAATGGTTGTTATATAGCCATGGAGGTATTAAAACAACCTCCTATGAAATATGAACAAATAACCCAAAACATTTATGGGCAACATATAGAATATAATTTTAAAAATGGTATAACTATATAACAATAGAATCACCAATTATAAATTATGAATTACTACAAAAGAATTCCGATTTTCAACACTATTTGATTTCCTAACACATTAATCCACATCATTGTTGCTTTTATCATTCTACAAATAATTATAAATGTTTCATTTAGTTGAAAAATATGCTTTACTATATGGATACTTTGATCTAATTTTCATCCTTTGATATCAAATAAGTGGTCTCAATTTTTCTTTAGGAAATTTGTACTAACAATGCAAAATTGAGTGGATCTCTTCTTAACCTTGACCAAATCATTTTCATTTTTCCATATAACATGTTTAAGATTTTCTTCTTATATATCTTTTTATAACCTTAAAAGAAATTTGAAACTCTACAATAGATGACAATTATATTGTCATGTATCCCACATCCCATTTGTAATGAATAAATATCTAAAATGCATATTTTATACACTTTTAATATTTTTGAAAAAGGAAAAATAATTGATGGTTGATTATTGAATGTGTTTAAGTTAATAATATGTAAAGATAATAAAACCAAACCATCAAAGAGGATTGATAGTTGTAGACACTAAAAATTTGTAATTTATCATTCTATAATGCTAAGTTTGATGATTATCCCTTCCTAATATAAATGTTCACCTTTGGAATCCAATCAGTTCATCTCTCTAGCTATTTTGTGACTTTGTTATCTATACACTTTTCTCTGTAATAAATTTTGGAAATATTATCTAATTAAAGAAATAAAAATGTGTGCTTCTATGTCTAAACTTGATGTTTTACTTTTCTTCTATGTTTTCCAGACCATACAACAAGGTCAAGATGTGGGTCCAATCTTGTCCAACATATATGGACATGGCTCTTCAAGTACTCTATTATCACCAAATCACCACTCCCCCAAATTTGGGTCACACTCCCCTTGGTCCCCTTCAATCACTTAACGTAATATATTTAATTAATCATGACACCATTGCCCCATTATTAATTATTCATCTTCACATTATTAATTAATTTAATTATTTTAATTAAATTAATTTCACCCTCACACCTCCACCTCACCCCCGAACCCATTCCATGGGCATTTAACTCACAATGACTAAGTCATTACTCCTAGTGTCGAGTCACCACTTGGCCTAGATAGCTAAGAATTATTCCTAAACCTAACGCTGGGCCTTTTCTAAGTTCTTCATGCCTTCTCTCACGTGAAATATGCTTTCCTAGGATCTACCTATTTTTGGTAAACCTAGACTTTCCCACCTTAACCAAAATTAGTTATTCCTCGACCGACGTCATTCACCTAATCATCATCGGTTACTTTATATATAAATTTGCAACCTTTTACCTGTGTTAGTAACTTTTCGATTTTGGGAGAACTATTTTCCACTTTTCTCGCCGACTATTGCATGTTAATTAGTCTTCATGGCATGTTAATCCCATCGATCCTGAAAATGACTTGTTCATACCTACCACGTATACCTCAATGGGACCCCTCGCATTGGTCATTTAGTATTTTGTTTGTTTGATCATCCAAGTTCTATTATTGTTTCCGCACACATTTCTTGATGACCAAGCTTCACGTATCAACTACCAACACCTCACAATATGCCTTAATGGCTCTTTTGAGAACCACTCTAACTAGCATATAGCTCTTGACACACACCTCTTTTACTTAGTTAATGGGCTATGTAGACATCAAGCTCCATGACCTTTCATTAACTCCTCGCCAATCATGTCGTGGGGTTCCTTGAGACTCGCGAGCCTCGTAAATTCTATAAACCCCACATATCCGAATGTTTTTCCGAGAACCTCGACATTTAACATCACCAACCACTTCATCATCCACTTTGCCATGTACCCAGTAACTCTACGATGATGATGCATAAACCACTTTCTCACCACATTACCTCACCGGTCCCAACATTCTTTGGATATGGAGCCCTAGACAACCTGGTCTAATCACCCGAACATCGACATACCACAACCCCCGAAACTCCCCATTTTGGTATTCGAGTTTAGAGTTTACCCACCATTTTTACCCGCTCTCCCGAATGGTGAACTGATAATCTTCAAAACTCCCACTTTCACCTTGCTGATGTAACTCAGATTTCCTAGAACTTATTGCCATGTCCGAGCCATCTAATGCACCGAGCTCGAGAATTCCATAGTGCCTCACTCATTACACGAGCCGAGTTCACTTTCCATTTCCCGACTCAACTTCACCTTGGCTCAGTTTCCGAGCTCACCAAACTCATGTGATTAAGCTATTCCATGCCGAGTCAAATCTCTACTCAACTCGACCCTCGAGCTCTTCATCCTTTGAACCTCCATTCATCAATACATAAAGCAATATCTCGCCTAAGACCGATCTCACCATAGATCCCAATGACACACCTAGTGCCCTTCTTCTTGTGTAACTCTAGAGAACTTGACCCAATCTTGAGATAAATTATGGCCCCAAAGTATTGTTCTGCGATCCCCATGTTTGTTTGAGCTAACACACATCAATACCACTTTGGATTCCACATTAACTTGAGTCACTCGGGATTCCTTCACCTTGCACCGAATGGATCCATTTGAGCTCACTAAGCCTAGCACTCTTAAACTCTTCAAGGATCAATCCACAAACTTTGCATTATAGATCCATTCATTGAGCTTTCAAACAAATCTTGTGACCCCTACTTTGAGCCATAACTCAATCTTTCCACATTCCCTCTACATCATACATTCTCACACGGATCGGCCACATCGAGTCGACCTCACGAGCTCGAGCCTCCCGCATATCCTTTACCTTGTCAAGCCATATATATGCCCTCGTCAAACACCTCACATCAATGAAACAAGTCAACATTCTCAAGCCAATGAATTTGCAACCATAAACACCTCATCGAGTCATTTTTTCTTACCTCAACGTACTCCATAAAGTGGCTCGGTGATCCCATTTTTCCCGATCTCCAAACCATCACTGTGACCATCTCCGCGACCTCACTTACGAGCTATTTCCAATGATATTTCCTTCCACGTTCCACTAATATAGGGTTGCATGGCCCTTAACTCAATTCATCAAGTTATCTCTAAACTCGTTGTGAGCTCGCGACCTCATCCCTCGTATAGCTCTTTTCCGTTTGACAGAGCTTGAGCTCAAGCTACTTCCCCATTCTATGTCCATGTAGGCTCGAGAATATCATGTTGAGAAGAGCTAACACCTTTTAAGCATACATTCAACTAATACTCCATCAACAATCCACCCTATAACATGAGCTTGATGTCAAACTCTCGACAATGTACACACGATGCATCTACATGACCGAGCTCAAGGTGAGCCACTTGCTACACTTGGTTCCAACTCAAGTCCCCAACTTGTTTCCTCTAATGCAACCCAAATCCTCTTACAAGTGAACTAATAACTCCTAACTCACCCTTAGCTCATGGAGCTGCTCTCAAGCAAGTTATTCAAGCTCAAAGCCCACTTGACACATTTTATAAAAAAATTTGGACTAACCCTTTGAATATTTTAGAATTTTGTCGATTCTAGGGTATCATGGAAGTAGAGTAGGATACTTGAAAATCTTATCTACCATTTTTATCATTGTTACCTATATCGGATGTATGTTGGCCCACCACAGGTAATTTTCTCACTCTAATAAAACCCTAAACCTTTAAAACCTAGAAAAGAAAAGAGTAGTCCAAGATAATACCCAACATTCTTGAAACATTGTAAACACTCTCAAAGCTTGAAATTGTGTTTGATAACCTCAAGTGCTTCTACGAAAGAATTTTTTTGTCCAAGGTGCAATTTACCCCCGTTTTCCATTTTTGACCAAGGGGAAACGTGGATAACATTTTTTACGACCTCCAAGGGGATTTTTTCTTGTTAGACGCTAGTCCAGAGTGGCTTGTAACATCCATTAGGCATGGAGTCACTATTGGCACTAGGATTTCTAAAACTACTTATAACAACACCACAAACAATGAGGAAAGAAAAACACAAAAGGAAACACACAAAACAACAAACAATGTGCAAAGCACTTGGAGGAAAATACCTAACTAAACTATACAAGGGTGGAAAACTCTCAAAAACAAGCTTTGAGATGTATCCCATTCACATGAATGGGAAATTCTTCTCCATTGAGCCTAGATAGGAAAAATGAATTCACCTCCTTACAACTCTGTTGGTTTTCAAATAAGACTTTTTAGAAGAGCAACAGTCAGGGGACAAGAAGTCCCTCCTCTTTAATGGGAGAGGTTCCCTTATTGAGACACGAACTTATTTACAAATATACAGAGGGTCATTTTATGGTTGAACTTGGATACCACGAAAATGTTTTCCACAAAGATCATCAGTTACAAACGGGCTGAGGAAAGAGGGTACGAAGATAAGCAGAATAGCAAACGTTTGGAATTATAGATAACAGAATAATTCTTTACGAGTGCGAAGTTGCGGGGAATTTGAAACAAGATTATTTGCATTAACTGAATAAGATCAAAGACACAAAGTTCTTCAACGACCTTTTTCAAATTCATTAATCAAAGACACAAAGTTCTTTCTTGGTCGTGCAAGATCACTGTATTTGCAAAAGCAATCAGCAAGACTAACGAATTAGGTACAAAATAATCTTCACAATACTAAAGGAAAACACAGAGCTACAAAGATTCAGATAGAGAATGAAAAGAAAAGCCCTTTTGTATTGATATGTTCAAGATCTATTTACAATTTCGAGAGTATGCCAAGTTCTTCCTCTTAAAAATGGCGTGGAAAGGCCATTATATAGCTTACAAGTCGGTTACGACTTGTAACCGTTTCTTTTAAATAAAGAATAGTTAAGTATTGCCGGTTGCAATATCCCAACTAATTACAAGGAATGCGAAAAGACAGAGAAGAAGAGAAAAGAAAGAAAGAAGGAGGAGACAGGTGGCCAGCTATAGGGAGGGACCCAATGTCTTCAGAATTCGCTGCCTGAACTTCTTCAAAGCCTCGGCTATGTCTCTGCCACGTGGAACCGACGTGTTGGCAGCAGACTGAGTCCAAAATCCTTGACACTTCTCCATCTCTTTATCAAACTCGACGTGAGTATGATAATCTTTATTTGCTTCTTTAATGGCATATTGAAGAGAGCAAATGTCCTTCATCTTTTCTTTGGAGATGGTGCTTTCCTGGAACAGATCGTTTTTTACAAAAGCTCTGAACTGAGATTTGATTTCTTGCAGGGACAGAAGAGCACCAGAGTTTTCATCCTGAAGATGACAATGTATATCTTTGAAGGCAGCCACTGTCAGTGCTTTGAAAGCTTCTCCCTTCTGCCAACTGTTCTTCATCTCTACCACAGCTTCTTCTAATACTCTGATCTTCCATTCTACGCTGTAGACCCAAGACTTCGATAAATTGTCTTTGGCATCATCAAAAATCTTGTTCGCCATTAGGATGTTCTCATCTGTTTGTCCCATGAGGCGGAGGTCTACTATGCAACTGCTCCAGATTTTGAGTTCTTTATCCATGGTACTGATAGTGGAGGAGAGATTTAGTTGCATATTACTCACCTTTTCATAGAGCTTGAAGGCTTCATCGATGAAGTTCAACCCCGCGACAAGCATGTCATCCACCATGGCTTCAAAAGCTCTGCCATAAACAGAATACTTGTGCATATCTTTTATACTTTGCACTTCATCTTGGCTTAGTATTACAGGAGGAGGTAAAGCAGTTAAAGGGGTGGGATCCAAAACTTTGTCCTTAGATAGAAGAGACTTGATGAAACCTGTAAGAGCTCGGGCTTGCTCTTCCAACTGTTCGATAGCTTGCTGTCCTTTTTCCACTCTTCCAATAACTCTTGTGACTGTTTCCTGGA
The DNA here is from genome assembly GCA_018340775.1 of Taxus wallichiana var. yunnanensis. Classification (NCBI taxonomy): domain Eukaryota; kingdom Viridiplantae; phylum Streptophyta; class Pinopsida; order Cupressales; family Taxaceae; genus Taxus; species Taxus wallichiana. The sequence goes on along the minus strand of CM031239.1, from coordinate 600,255,103 downwards.
GATTATGGATCTCGCCTTCAGGGGTAGACTCTCCCATTGGGATTCTCAGTAGCTCCAAGTCAGATACTTGCAAGTCCTGTTCTGATCTGTCTATAGCAGGCTTGGCAATCTCCAAGAATTGCTGACCTCGAGTATCAGATACTATTCTGGAGGTGGTTCTTGCTTTCTTGGCACGAGAAGGCGTGGTACCCAACATGGCTGCAACAGCATCAAAATTTGGTCCCAGGTTTTGGGAGGATGGTTTTCTCTTCCTTTTGTCAACCAAGGGTTGTACCCATGCAAAAGAGGAAGAAGAATCTGCAGGAGGAGCAAGGGGGCCAAGAGACAGGGAGCCCATGACACTCAAGGTCTGTGCAGCTGTTGACTCAAGCTGAGATGTGGAAGGAGCACTGGAGACAATGGCAGTAGAAGAATCACTAGCCCCTGGAAGCTCAGTGCTCTGGACCTCCTTGTCTTTATCTGTTGGGTCCTCAGGAACATTTGCAGGAATTGGCCTTTCACTCTCTTCACTTTCACTGAGGATGATGATGTTCTCTGGTCCAATAGGCAATTCCGCCTGTTTCTCCTGAGGATCTCTTTCCACCGGTTCCTTCTTTACTTCCTTGAGCTTCTTCTTATATACCTGAGTGGATGGAGAAGGAGTAGATTCCGCAGGTCCCTGAGCTGCTGAGGTAGGAAAGGTTTTCTTTGGTGTTTCGGACCTTGAAACTGGTGCTTCTCTTATTGGTGTAGAGGCATCCTTGGAGGAGGATTCTCCCGAGCGTCTCCTGAATTCTCGGACCTTTTTATTGAACCAGACCTTAGTCCTGACTAAGACTGGAGCAAGGATTTCAGCCAAATCATCCCTCTCTTTTCTGTTCCAATCTATGTCTTCCAGAGGGGTGTGTTTGATCACATTTTCATACTCATATGAGTATAGCTCAGAATTATCATCTTCAAGGCCTTCAGGAACTTGGTACAGACCGAGCTCTTGAATCAATTGTAAGGAGAACCTGCCATAATGTCTTCTTACGGCCTCAAAGTAAATGCATCTGGTCGGCCCGGTAATCTTGTCTACGCCACATGGTGATAGACTATCTTGATGTTCTGTTCAATAAACTTCTTCAAGTCAAAGCAGGTTCTTGGCTTGAAGAAATGAACGGTGACAGGGACCAAAGTTCTCTCTATATTCTGGGCATCCAGGGCTGTTTTGCACGTGTAATTTCCCAGAGAGATGGGAAAGTGCAAACCAGAGATCTTCTTGTCTCTGCAAGTTCTGTGCAACTTGTCCAGTTGCCTGCATATTTCAATCAAGGCCATCTTGTCATTGCAGAACATGGGAAGCCTCAGAGGAGTACCCTCATAACCAGCAAGCCTGATGTATGAGAATTTCCTGAATTGGATGAAGTAGGCCCCATACCGTGATATCAAGTTCATGGCTTCATCTGAAAACCTCCTGGCGGTGTCACCCTCGAGCAATCGGACCACGTACATAGTGAAAGCATCATTAACCCTTCTGAAATTGCGGTTGCTGGTCTCCAAGGTAAACTGCGGGCAATAGGTGTACACTGGGTCGCCTTTGTGGGCATCTATATATGAGAATCCAAACCATTGCCTCGATGCTGCTAGAGTATACATCAGATACGAAGTCATGAAAAACTTCTTTGTTTGCAGTACGTTGGATAGCTGTTCCGTCAGGTTCATGCTGATGATCTCAGCCCAGTTGATATTTTGTGTACCTTCGCACACCATACTGATGAGCGGGCACATCCAGAAATGGAACTCGCTGGTGGAAGGCAAACCCATGACCCGAGCCAGCAGTATTATGAAATCTGACAGTTCTTCGTTGAAGTCTGCTCGGATGAGAGTTTTGGTGAGGCGGGAAGCTCCTTTCTTAGGGTTTTTTAACCAGGACTTCGCCACTCGTGCCCTGTACTTGTCACTGTCTTGATCGAACATGGCTTGCGCTTGGACTTGAGAAACAACTATGGCATTGTCCAATTCTGGGATTCTCAGAGCGGCACCAATGGCGGCAGCGTCTAGCTTGGCGATGAGCTCCCCATGTACGTTTGTCAATTCACTTGAGGCGGGGTCGAAGTGAGCTCCGCATCAAGCCTTTGTGTCGGCACTGCTTTGCATCTTGAAGGTGGGAATCCTCCAGCGTACGCCAAACCACTGTCATAAATTGTCTGAGCCATCGGCGAGGGATTCGCATCTTCCATCCTTGCCCAAAAATCGCTGAAATCGAGATGTCGGGCCTCGCTATCTCCAATGTTGCTTACAGCAGACTCGAGTGGAGAAATCTGTTCTTGTCCTTGAAATTTGATCTTCATGTCGATAGTTTCAGGGGAACAAGGTTGCAAACTAGACTTGGAATGGAATTACAGAAGCAGAGGAACGTGCGCAAGTTTGTAGGCGGCGAGGGTTTGAGCAAAGGATAATCAAGGAAGATGTGAGAAAATGCGAAGGGGAAATGTTCATTATATAGCCTTTTGGGGAGAGGAGTGAATTCAATGCGCATTTAATTACACGACCACCAACTTGAAAAGCGCCATACTTGGGTGAGCGGGGAAAAACTAAGTATGGATGACACTAGGTACGCTTGGGACATGTGAGACGCGAATGCGCGAAACACGCGGCTCGGGCGGAATGGAGAGAGAATGCACAAAAGCTTTTGGAACAATTGGGACGAAAATACGCGAGGTACGCGGCTCGGGCATTTCGGCCGAAATTGGAAAAGCAGGTCCGCTTGGACTTGGGACTTTTGGAACAGATAGTTCCGGAGTACGCGACTAGGAAGCTTCGGCCGAAAAAGAGAAAGCTCGTACTTTTGACTTTGGGATATTTGGGACAAAGTAGTGCGAAGTACGCGGTTCGGATGGTTCGGCCGAAATTGGAATGACTTGCACAAAAGCTTTCGGGACATATGGAACAAAAACTTCCGACGGGCCCGAAGATAGGACAATTTCGGGAATTTCGGCCGGTCGGGGAACAACTCGCACTTTGGAACTTGGGACAGTCGGGACAAAAATGTCCGACAGGCCCGAAATACATGCAAGAAAAGTCCAATACTTAGATTTTCAGACTTCCAAGACTTTTTTTTTTTTTCACACCACCAGCTTGGTAGAAAAGACACTTAGACTCAAAATTTTGGGATTTTACCTTTGACAGAGCAGGGAATTTTGAGTGGACAACAGCTGGCTCCTTCTGGGGATGACTTGGTGTAAATTCATGGAATGAGACAAGGCAAGAACTTAGATAACTCGGTGAAGCAGACCAGTGCCTTATCCATTGGGCAAAGGAGTCAAAAACAAAACAATACAGAGGGCAACACACACAACAGAAGGGAAACACACCGAAAGCAGGGAAAGCAAAACACTGTACATAATATACAAAGGGACTCCCTAGTCACCTAGGATCTGAACAACTTCAAATACTGCCCACTATAAGGAAGTGGGAGGGGGGAACCATCCATGTAATCAAGATAGAAAGAGTCCTTACCAGCAAAGTGTCTTATCTTGAAAGGTCCAAGCCACAGAGAATCAAATTTTCCATGGCTGCCACGAGGTTCATGTCTTTTGTCCCATAACAGCACAGTATCACCAACTTGGAACTCTCTGGACCTAGCTTTCTTATCGAACAGAACCTTCACCTTCTGCTGGTGGGCAGATATTCTGTCAGCAACCTCCAATCTATCCTCGTTCAGTTTGTGCAGGTACATGATCCTTTTGTCCAGAGCATCATTGAAACTAGTGTCTTCAATGGCCTTCATCAGGTGCAAGGCTGGCAGTTCCACTGTCACTGGCAATTGAGCCTCTACGCCATACACTACTTGAAATGGGGACATTCCAATGGCTCTTTTAGGTGTGATCCTGTCTGCCCAAAGAGCATCGTAAAGTTTCTTATGCCAGTTTCTCTGAGATTCATTGACCAACTTTCTTATGATAGTCACCAGATTCTTGTTGGTAGATTCTGCTTGTCCATTTCCCTGGGGATAATAATCTGAAGAATGAGCCAGAGAGATGCCATACCCGTAGCAGAAATCCATTATCTCAGTTGAGGAGAAGTTTGAGGCATTATCATTTACTGATCTTGTTAGGCACACCATACCTAACCAAGATGTTCTCTTTAATGAAGTTGCACACTACTTCAGAAGTGGTGCTCTTGACTGGAATAGCTTCCACCCATTTGGTGAAGTAGTCAGTAGCAGTTAGCACATGGGTATGTCCAGCGCTGGAAACAGGGTTGAGTGCACCGATGAAGTCTAGACCCCACTGTTGGAAAGGTTCTTCAATCACAACTGGTTTGAGAGGCAAGGAAGCCAATTTAGGTCTTCCCACGAAAGTCTGGCAGGCCTCACATTTATCCACCCACTTGGTTGCATCTTTGAACAAAGAAGGCCAGTAATACCCTCCACGGAGTATCTTATGAGCTGTGACTGTTGATGAATAGTGCCCTCCACATGTCTGATCATGAAAAGCTGAGAGCAATTTTCTCTGTTGTTCTTTGTCTACACACTTCAGGAATCTCCCATCCAAACCGCGCTTGAACAAGGCATTTTCCCACAATACATATTGTGCTGATCTCAACTTAACAGTCCTCTTTTCTTTAGCAGTTAAATGAGAGGGGCATTCCCCGTAGGTGAGAAAATGAGCGATGTCAGCGTACCATTCATCAACTGAACTCAGGAACAGAACAATAGGAAGGTCAGCTTGCTTCTCCAGTAACTCGTGTTGGGTTCCTTCAGCAATGAGCTCGCAAAGACCTTTTCCCCGAACCAGCTTGGTTGGCTTGATATCAAGGTCATATTCCTGGACTTTAGCCACCCAGTTTCCCCTCTTGGATCCAAATTCTTGTTGCGTGAGAATTGACTTTACAGTCGTATCTGGGACCAGCACCGTAGAGTGAGAGTTGAGGATATAGAAACGGAACTGCTTGACAGCTTTGACTACTGCAAAGGCATGCTTCTCCATCATGGTGTACTTTAGCTCATGGTTCTTCAGGATATAGCTCATGAAGGCAATTGGTAGCTCATGTTTATCAGGATCCTCCTGGGTTAAGACAGCAGCCAGAGTACTATCTGTAGCGTAGCAGTAGATAATGAAATCCTTGCTGAAATCAGGGCAAGCCAAAACTGGAGTTTTAGCAATAGCTTTCTTGATACCCTCAAAGGATTCCTTTCCTTCAGAAGACCAACCAAATGCTTGCTTTCCTTTCATCATCTGAGAAATATTCAAAGTCAATTCAGCAAAATCAGGGATGAATCTTCTTAGAAAATTGATCTTACCGAAAAAGGAATGCACGCCCTTTTTACTAGTAGGGAGAGGAATCTGTTGGATGGCTTGAACTCGTTCCGGATCAATCTTGATGCCATCCTTTGAGACAATGTGTCCTAATAGCTTTCCCTCTGTAACACAGAAGACAGATTTTTTAGGATTTAAGGAAATCCCATGCTCTCGGCATCTTTGCAGAACTGCTTCTAAGTGGTCGAAGTGATCCGCTCTTGTCTTTGAGAACACTGTCAGGTCATCAAGGTATATGACTATGCATTTTCCCTTCAAGCTTCCGAAAGCCAGATCCATAGCTCTCTGGAAGGTGGCACCGGCATTAATCAGCCCAAAAGGCATCCTCTTGTAGGCAAAGGTACCCCAAGGAGTTGTGAAGGCTGTCTTATGTTGATCGGCTGTATCAACCTCTACCTGATTGTATCCAGAAAAGCCATCAAGCATAGATAACATCTCAGAGCCTGTTACCGCTTGCAAAACCTGATCCATCATAGGCAGAGGGTAGTTATCTTTCAGAGAGGCACGATTCGGAGTTCTGAAATCAACACAGATGCGGATCTCTCCATTCTTCTTCCTAACAGGTACAATGTTTGCAATCCAAGTCGAATGGTGAATGGGAAAGATGATTTTAGCCTTTAGCAGTTTCTGAATCTCCTGAAATATGGTGTCAGCTATCTTTGGGTTATACTGCCTCTGCTTCTGCTTGAAAGGCTTGATTCCTGGCTTGAGAGGGATAGAGTGTTGCATTTCTTTTGGCTTGAAGGCTTTTAGATCTTCATAAGAATAAGCAAGCACATCCTTATATTTCCTTAGAAGGTCAATTGCTCTTCTCCTTTCATCTGATGTGCAACACTTCCCGATATTTACCAGCTTCGGGTCATCAGAACTCCCAATATCAATTTTATCATACTCGGTGATTCTTTGAGGTCAATGGAAGCTTTAGATCTCACGTACCTGTCATGCTTATCAAACAACTCCTCCAAACTCACCAAACCTTTGGGGATCTTGTTTCCTTTGAGCTTAATGCACCCTTCCTGATCAGTTTCTTCTCCTTGGGTGACGGCTTGGTCCGAAGACACGCTCTCACGAGGCAGGTTGTCACTTCCTTCGAAATACAGTTGTTCAAAATTGCCCTTGAGCTCCAGGAAGGAAAGCAAATGCTGGTCGTCGTTGAAGACTTGCCAGTTGTTAGTATTGTCAGGGACACTAGGTCGGTGGACCATCTCAATAGTGAATTTATCCTGAGAGAATTCAGGATGAGGGATCAATAATGACCACGAGACAGGGGAATCGGCTCTGCTTTGTTCTTTTCTCACGGGAATTGCTTGATGGAGAAGGCATCAAGGAATTGATTGAATCCCAAACTGATTCCGATAATGCTTGACCTCCGTTCTTTACAAGCAGGCTTCTGACTTGTTTCACAATCAGCTCTGCATCACCACGAGCCAAAAGATTTTTTACACCTCGTTCTTTGGCCACTTGCAATCCAAGGATGAGAGCCTCATACTCTGCTGTATTGTTAGTGTTCTCGAACTGCAATTTGAATGAAAAGGGGTATAGGCAGCCTTCAGGTGATATTAACAGAACACCGGCTCCAGAACCAGCCGAAGAACAACTGCCGTCAAATTCTAAGATCCAGACACCATTGGGGTCCTTAGGTGATATTTTGCAGGGTCGGATTTCATCAGGGGACAAAATCATGTAATTACCATGGCCCCTGTCCTCATAGAGTATTTGTGCCTTGGGATCATCTGTCTTCTGCACAATGTACTCGGACTGCTTCTCAGGTAGTAGCTTCTTCATTTGTCCATTGACAGGTATGAGAGCGTGTGACCAATCCATTTGAATCTCTCCACCCACATCTTTACTGAAGTTTACGCTTATGACATTCCATAGGAAGGAGGAAATGTCTGCTCTACTAGTATAGTAGCCAAGACCTTCTTTTCAGGTAAAGCAGCAAAAGCCACTTGTGCATCTTTAATCCTTCCCACCAAAGGTACTTCCTTACTTTCCATGGAGTAGCAAGATCCATAAGTACGAGTAAGGGTCAAGCCTAAAGCATGAGCTACTTTGGCGGGCATCACATTATCTGAGGCTCCGGAATCTATGACACAGTTACTGAGCCTGTGGCCAGCTATAAGGAGTGTTACATAGAAAGGCTTGATCTTGTCACCAGGTGAGGTGACAGCAGCTACTAGACTGGGCTGTGGTGTAGAAGGAGGTGTGGGCAAAAGGCCTTTGGAGGTGGTCTTGGAATGGGAATTTACAAATTGGATCATCTTGGCAAAAGCTTTTGGATGGGTTTGGTAATATTCAGCCTCTGAAATTTGAACTTTGGTCCTTTTTAAATGATCTACAATGTCAAAGGATCCAGAGGTGGATGGTCCATCATCATTTGGAATTTTAGGTTTATCAACCCTAGGAGAAAAAGAAGAAGAAACAACTTTGGGGGTAGGATTGGCAGTACTTACCTTTGGTGCAGATGAGGTAGGAATAGGAGATCCTCTTCTGGCAATTACAGGAATAGTCGCAGGCTGCTCTTTGGACTTCTTCAGGGGTTGTGTCACCTTTTCCCTCTGATGCGTCTGTTCCCGAGTCATGACAGCGAAGGATTCGCTGTTCATATCTGCTACCACTTCATCATAGTCATCTGCATCATCAATGCCTTCAGTGGTAAAGAAATTGACTCGAGATCCCTCGGGTTCTTCCGCCTCATCATCGAATTCCTCCAAGAACTCCTCACAAGCTTCATTATCATCTTCTGGTTCTTCGACCTCGCAAGTTGCATTCACAGGAACTTTGACGGGAGGTCCTTCAAGTGCCAATCTTGTGTGGGGGGCTGGCAAACGGTTTCTGGGTTGAAAATTTCTTCTAGGAACATCTGCATACGGTGCATGCTGAGCTAATTGTTTCTTTATAGCTACCAGATCATTTGCAAGTTTCTGGACTAATGGATCAGTATTGGGTCCAGAAGTGGAAGATGAAGAAGCAGCAGATTTAGATTTGGGAGGATCTCTCTTCAACTTCCCTGACATGATTAGGTCATCCTCGACACTAACAGCCAGTTCTTGATCCAGTATTAACGTTCCAAGGTTAGCCCTTCTTAGAGCATAACTGACTTTAGGCGTTTGGGCATTCAAAAAGAAACATTTTTGAATTTGATCAACCGGCCGAGTATTCACAGGAATTTTGTTGATCAGTCTGTTGAACCGAGCCACAAACTCTCTCATGGGTTCCGATGGATCTTTCTTTATTTGAGAAATCTGGGCAAGCAGTGCATGCACATCTTCTGCCGGCTTGAAACGGCTTTCGAACTGAGTTCTCATGGTATTCCAGTCGATGATGGCACCAGCCGGAAGATGATAGAACCAGTCAGCAGCATTGTCCTGTAACGTCTCGACGAACAGTCTTACTGAGACGTCTTCATGTTCGACCCCCAAGACTCCACATGCAACTATGAAGGCTGCAATATGCTCATCAGGGTGCACTTTGCCGTCGCCTCTGAATTTGGGGAAGTTCTTTCGGTTACCTCTAGGTAACTCATGCAAAGGCTGAGTGAGGGCCGAGGGCCGACACGTTGACCCCATGGAACTTGTGCCATTCTTCTTGGAAATACGGTTCTGAGGGGAACTGTAACACCAGCAAGGATTAAAGCTTGTAGATTAGGACTAGCAGGCTCTGAAGGACTTCTTTCTCGAACAGGTGGAGTGCTCGTTGAACGAGTTCTTCTATTTGAAGGGAAAGGAAAACCCTGTTGCTCCAAAAGCTGAAAGTGAGAATCTTCGATACCAAGGGCCCTTCTCCCTCGAGTGAAACGCGGAGTCGCCAGATCAAAGAATGATCGAAAAAAAAATATAGTACTGGAATACGATTTTCCCCAGCGGAGTCGCCAAAAACTGTTGGTTTTCAAATAAGACTTTTTAGAAGAGCAACAGTCAGGGGACAAGAAGTCCCTCCTCTTTAATGGGAGAGGTTCCCTTATTGAGACACGAACTTATTTACAAATATACAGAGGGTCATTTTATGGTTGAACTTGGATACCACGAAAATGTTTTCCACAAAGATCATCAGTTACAAACGGGCTGAGGAAAGAGGGTACGAAGATAAGCAGAATAGCAAACGTTTGGAATTATAGATAACAGAATAATTCTTTACGAGTGCGAAGTTGCGGGGAATTTGAAACAAGATTATTTGCATTAACTGAATAAGATCAAAGACACAAAGTTCTTCAACGACCTTTTTCAAATTCATTAATCAAAGACACAAAGTTCTTTCTTGGTCGTGCAAGATCACTGTATTTGCAAAAGCAATCAGCAAGACTAACGAATTAGGTACAAAATAATCTTCACAATACTAAAGGAAAACACAGAGCTACAAAGATTCAGATAGAGAATGAAAAGAAAAGCCCTTTTGTATTGATATGTTCAAGATCTATTTACAATTTCGAGAGTATGCCAAGTTCTTCCCTTAAAAATGGCGTGGAAAGGCCATTATATAGCTTCAAGTCGGTTACGACTTGTAACCGTTTCTTTTAAATAAAGAATAGTTAAGTATTGCGGTTCTGATATCAACTAATTACGAGGAATGCGAAAAGACGAGAGAAGAAGAAGAAAAGAAAGAAAGAAGGAGGAGACGGTGGCGGCTATAGGGAGGGACCCGATGTCTTGAATTATTGCTGAACTTCTTCAAAGCCTCGGCTATGTCTACGCCACGTGGAACCGGCGTGTTGGCAGCAGGCCGAGTCCAAAATCCTTGACACTTCTCCATCTCTTTATCAAACTCGGCGTGAGTATGATAATCTTTATTTGCTTCTTTAATGGCATATTGAAGAGAGCAAATGTCCTTCATCTTTTCTTTGGAGATGGTGCTTTCTGGAGCAGATCGTTTTTACAAAAGCTCGGGCGAGATTTGATTTCTTGCGAGAGACGAGAAGAGCACGAGTTTTCATCACGAAGATGACAATGTATATCTTTGAAGGCAGCCCTTTATCGGTGCTTTGAAAGCTTCTCCCATACGCCATTGTTCTTCATCTCTACCTGACTTCTTCTAATACTACGATCTTCCATTCTCTTGCTGTAGACCCAAGACTTCGATAAATTGTCTTTGGCATCATCAAAAATCTTGTTCGCCATTAGGATGTTCTCATCTGTTTGTCCCATGAGGCGGAGGTCTACTATCTGTTGCTCCAGATTTTGAGTTCTTTATCCATGGTGCGATAGTGGAGGAGAGATTTAGTTGCATATTACTCACCTTTTCATAGAGCTTGAAGGCTTCATCGATGAAGTTCAACCCCGCGACAAGCATGTCATCCACCATGGCTTCAAAAGCTCTGCCATAAGCGAGAATACTTGTGCATATCTTTTATACTTTGCACTTCATCTTGGCTTAGTATTACGGGGAGGAGGTAAAGCGAGTTAAAGGGTGGGATCAAAACTTTGTCCTTAGATAGAAGAGACTTGATGAAACCTGTAAGAACTCGGGCTTGCTCTTCCAGCTGTTCGATAGTTTGCTGTCCTTTTCCACTCTCCCAATAACTCTTGTGATTGTTTCCTGGAGGTTATGGATCTCGCCTTCAGGGGTAGATTCTCCCATTGGGATTCTCAGTAGCTCCAAGTCAGATACTTGCAAGTCACATTACGATCTGTCTATAGCGAGGCTTAGCGATCTCAAGAATTGCTGACCTCGAGTATCAGATACTATTCTGGAGGTGGTTCTTGCTTTCTTGGCACGGGAAGGCGTGGTGCCCAACATGGCTGCAACAGCATCAAAATTTGGTCCCAAGTTTTGGGAGGATGGTTTTCTCTTCCTTTTGTCAACCAAGGGTTGCACCCATGCAAAAGAGGAAGAAGAATCTGCAGGAGGAGCAAGGGGGCCAAGAGACAGGGAGCCCATGACACTCAAGTGCATGCATTTGTTGACTCAGTGAGATGTGGAAGGAGCACTTTGGAGACAATGGCGGTAGAAGAATCACTAGCCCCTGGAAGCTCGGTGCTCGGACCTCCTTTGTCTTTATCTGTTGGGTCCTCGGGAACATTTGCGGGAATTGGCCTTTCACTCTCTTCACTTTCTTGAGGATGATGATGTTCTCTGGTCAATAGGCAATTCCGCTGTTTCTCTGAGGATCTCTTTCCACGGTTCCTTCTTTACTTCCTTGAGCTTCTTCTTATATACACGAGTGGATGGAGAAGGAGTAGATTCATGAGTCCACACGAGTTTCTTGAGGTAGAAAGGTTTTCTTTGGTGTTTCGGACCTTGAAACTGGTGCTTCTCTTATTGGTGTAGAGGCATCCTTGGAGGAGGATTCTCCCGAGCGTCTCCTGAATTCTCGGACCTTTTTATTGAACCAGACCTTAGTCCTGACTAAGACTGGAGCAAGGATTTCAGCCAAATCATCCCTCTCTTTTCTGTTCCAATCTATGTCTTCCAGAGGGGTGTGTTTGATCACATTTTCATACTCATATGAGTATAGCTCAGAATTATCATCTTCAAGGCCTTCAGGAACTTGGTACAGACCGAGCTCTTGAATCAATTGTAAGGAGAACCTGCCATAATGTCTTCTTCTGGCCTCAAAGTCGTCTGTACAGTCGGCCCAGTAATCTTCTGTCTCTGCCACATGGTGATAGACTATCTTGATGTTCTGTTCAATAAACTTCTTCAAGTCAAAGCAGGTTCTTGGCTTGAAGAAATGAACGGTGACAGGGACCAAAGTTCTCTCTATATTCTGGGCATCCAGGGCTGTTTTGCACGTGTAATTTCCCAGAGAGATGGGAAAGTGCAAACCAGAGATCTTCTTGTCTCTGCAAGTTCTGTGCAACTTGTCCAGTTGCCTGCATATTTCAATCAAGGCCATCTTGTCATTGCAGAACATGGGAAGCCTCAGAGGAGTACCCTCATAACCAATGCAAGCTTTGATGTATGAGAATTTCTGAATTGGATGAAGTAGGCCCCATCCGTGATATCAAGTTCATGGCTTCATCGAAAACCTCTGGCGGTGTCACCCTCGAGCAATCGGACCACGTACATGTAGTGAAAGCATCATTAACCCATACGAAATTGCGGTTCTTTGGTCTCGAGGTAAAGCTGCGGGCAATAGGTGTACAACTTTGGGTCGCCTTTGTGGGCATCTATATATGAGAATCCAAACCATTGCCTCGATGCTGCTAGAGTATACATCAGATACGAAGTCATGAAAAACTTCTTTGTTTGCAGTACGTTGGATAGCTGTTCCGTCAGGTTCATGCTGATGATCTCAGCCCAGTTGATATTTTGTGTACCTTCGCACACCATACTGATGAGCGGGCACATCCAGAAATGGAACTCGCTGGTGGAAGGCAAACCCATGACCCGAGCCAGCAGTATTATGAAATCTGACAGTTCTTCGTTGAAGTCTGCTCGGATGAGAGTTTTGGTGAGGCGGGAAGCTCCTTTCTTAGGGTTTTTTAACCAGGACTTCGCCACTCGTGCCCTGTACTTGTCACTGTCTTGATCGAACATGGCTTGCGCTTGGACTTGAGAAACAACTATGGCATTGTCCAATTCCGGGATTCTCAGAGCGGCACCAATGGCGGCAGCGTCTAGCTTGGCGATGAGCTCCCCGTGTACGTTTGTCAATTCACTTGAGGCAGGGTCGAAGTGAGCTCCGCATGCAAGCACTGTATCAGCACACTGTACTGAAATTGGGAATCCTCCAGCGTACGCCAAACCACTGTCATAAATTGTCTGAGCCATCGGCGAGGGATTCGCATCTTCCATCCTTGCCCAAAAATCGCTGAAATCGAGATGTCGGGCCTCGCTATCTCCAATGTTGCTTACAGCAGACTCGAGTGGAGAAATCTGTTCTTGTCCTTGAAATTTGATCTTCATGTCGATAGTTTCAGGGGAACAAGGTTGCAAACTAGACTTGGAATGGAATTACAGAAGCAGAGGAACGTGCGCAAGTTTGTAGGCGGCGAGGGTTTGAGCAAAGGATAATCAAGGAAGATGTGAGAAAATGCGAAGGGGAAATGTTCATTATATAGCCTTTTGGGGAGAGGAGTGAATTCAATGCGCATTTAATTACACGACCACCAACTTGAAAAGCGCCATACTTGGAGTGAGCAGGAAAAACTAAGTATGGATGACACTAGGTACGCTTGGGACATGTGAGACGCGAATGCGCGAAACACGCGGCTCGGGCGGAATGGAGAGAGAATGCACAAAAGCTTTTGGAACAATTGGGACGAAAATACGCGAGGTACGCGGCTCGGGCATTTCGGCCGAAATTGGAAAAGCAGGTCCGCTTGGACTTGGGACTTTTGGAACAGATAGTTCCGGAGTACGCGACTAGGAAGCTTCGGCCGAAAAAGAGAAAGCTCGTACTTTTGACTTTGGGATATTTGGGACAAAGTAGTGCGAAGTACGCGGTTCGGATGGTTCGGCCGAAATTGGAATGACTTGCACAAAAGCTTTCGGGACATATGGAACAAAAACTTAGAGCGGGCCGAAGATAGGACAATTTCGGGAATTTCGGCGGTCGGGAACAACTCGCACTTTGGAACTTGGGACAGTCGGGACAAAAATGTCCGACAGGCCCGAAATACATGCAAGAAAAGTCCAATACTTAGATTTTCAGACTTCCAAGACTTTTTTTTTTTTTTCACACCACCAGCTTGGTAGAAAAGACACTTAGACTCAAAATTTTGGGATTTTACCTTTGTGTGCCAATTACTCATATTGGTTTCCTTTGTGTGTTTGATAATCCATTTGAGATTCTTATTCCTAGACTCAAACAATCTATTTCCTTGTGGATAATAACTAGATGAAGTTTTGAGATAAACCTCATTCTTAATAGCCCATTCACTTAGATTCATACCAAGAAAATCCATTGTGTTATTTAAAATAAATGTAAATGGGACATTGAACCTCGTCATTATGCTTTCTAAAAAAACAAGAACAAAATTTTCATTGCCCTCCTTTAATGCCACAACCTCTTTCCATCGAGTAAAATATTTTTTGCTAGTAATGACCCACTTATAGTTGTCACTAGATGGAGGATTACCATTCCAATAAAATCTAACACCCATTTGAAAAAGGGTTGATCAAATTGAATAGGTTAAAGGGAAGGGTTGATAACTTCTATTTCCCGAGTAAAAAATGCACATTCCTTATACTTCTTTACCCAAAGATGGGTTTCCTTGAATAAATCCATTCAATAGTAGTTAGGCCCTCATGATTTTTGCAGTAGTTGTTCGTGTAGATTAATGCCCTCCCAATAGACCATTGTGAAACTCTTCAATATATTATTCACATGCTTTGGCCAGTATACATTTGTTGTTACCCTCAAAATCCCCCCTCATTTTCTAATTCAAATTCAAATATTTAGGGCTCATGCCCTCCGAAGTGTTCAAGAAAAGTTAGAAGTCTTAAAAGATAGAGAAATTCATGCTTTAAAGTTGTTTAAACTCTCGATCCGCGTGTTTTGATAAATTTTCCATTACCCCATCTAGAGCGCATGAGAATTATATTGTTGTTCTCATTTGAATGAAATATTCAATCTTTCTATGGCCATGGATCATCGAACCTTGTATTATTTTCAATCCATTTGTTCACGAAATAAATTTGAAAATTAGACGAAAAATGGTGGAGTTTTCTTCTTCTGCATATTTTTCCCTAGTTGTGAATGACATGGCGCATTTTCTTCCCCATAAAATTTTGGCCCCATTATCCATGGGTACATGGACATATCTAATTGGACATGGACCGAAGGAAGCATTTTTTTTTTTGAGCCTTTATGTAAAGGGATAAAAGTCATAAAATGACCTTGACCCCGATCGGGCTTAAAGGAAAAAGTCAAATGTTGAGCCTACATCAAAAAAGTCAAAGCAGAGAGGCGAATCATTGGGAGATTTGAGAATTTGAGCCTTTTTCATTAAAGGGTCTTAAAGTTAAAAAGTGACCCTGCCCCACCAAGCACAAAGGAAAAGTCAAATGTTGAGCCCACATCAAAAGAGTCAAAGCGGGGAGGTGGATCATCAAGGAGATTTGAGAATTTGAGCCTTGTTTCCAAAAGGGCTAAAAGTCATAAAGTGACCTGCAGCCCTGATCAGGCTTAAAGGAAAAATTCAAATGTTGAGCCCACCATTCAAAAGAGTCAAAGTAGGAGGCGGATCGTCGGGGAGATTTGAGAATTTGAGCCTTTTTCATTAAAAGGGCTTAAAGTTAAAAAGTGACCCACACCCAAACAAAGCACAAAGGAAAAATTCAAATCTTGAGCCCACCGTTGGAAAGTCAAAGTGGGGAAGTGGGTCGGTGGAGCAATTTTTGTTTTTGAGCCCGCATTGAAAAAGGTAAAATTATAAAAGTGACCTATGACTCTGTCTCCACTCAAGTGAAGCCACGTGTCAAGCTTATATCAAAAGTGGAAGGGTGGACCAAAAATGTAAAAAATGCCAAATCTCTATAAAGTCACAAAATGCAAAAGGCATCCTCCACGCCCGCTCCAGTAAATTTCTCCCACGTTTGGACAACTCTTAAATTTTCAAAGACAAGATGAAAAATTCAAATTCAAAGTTACAAAATGATTATAAATTGGCTGCATTATGAAAAGTCTGGTTTTTTCTACCATTGGCATTTCTTCACGAATAAAGAATCGAATGGATGGGATTGAAAATATTGTAAACCATTTCTTGCTAACAAAGAAGAATTTTAATTGTTTCTTGCAAGATATTTAATGGCTTCTTCACACCATTGTATAGGGTTGGCAATTGATCTTGTAAACTCACGAGTGCATTATACTTAGAGAAAGCAAAGGAGATAGCCATTTTCTTCTACTTTCCTCCATTCTCAAATTTCTTCCATTCCCACATTATGTACAACTCATGTTTAAGCATCAATATAAGAAGAAGGATTTTGTAGCCTCTTTGATGAGGATATTTTAGAAACTTTGAGTTTGCAATATTATCTCATCTTGTTTCCATTTGTAAGGTTGTTTCTTCTCATAAATGCATGTGTTGAAGTTTCTAACTAATGTGTGCAGGAATCTGATTTCCTACCTGCAACATTAGTTTCCCTATCTCATTTCTCACTCCCTTTCCCACCTTCAGACAAATTCTTCCCTAGCAAGATATTGCTAGCTTTTCCTAAGGTCAATGGAGTTCCCCTGTTGGATTCCCGAACTGAAAGAACACCACAGAAATCCACACTTTCTCACGCATGCATACACGGTAGCTGCACCGGTTAAGTAGAGGGACTTAGATTCCTAGAGCATTGGCAAGGAATTCACAAATTTTTCCACTCACCAAATTTCCTCACTAACAATATCAAAGGAGAACAACATTCAAATCCCTACGAAAGAGAACATTATCCACGAACATAGGAATATACTTGAAGATGAAAGTTTCATCTTTGGGTCTTATCCATGTCAATAGGATATGTTCCTGAGAGAAGGAAGGCCTTCATCTTTGATAACCATTCAACCTGATCATCTCCTATATCATTATTCAAAATCATCATGTCTTCATCATGTTTTGAGTCCAAATATGCAGCAAGATGTTGACACTGACCCTATAACTTTGACTAGCCTTATAACCTTGATGTGCACATCATATTCCATCACCTTGGTAATCCATCCAACATGTTTCTCGTTCATATATTTATTCAAAAAAAAATCCTTAACACCTAGATGAGACACCATCAAATGAATTCTATTATTGGAAAACATGTGCCTGAACTTTTTCAAAGCTCGAATGACAGCAAAAACTTGCTTTTCAACAAATGAATATTTGAGCTCATAGTCTTTTAGAGACTGGCTGAAGAAAGCAATTGGTTGTTCCATCAGATCATCATTCTGTTGAGTGAGGATCCTAGAAATACTTTCTAACCTAAAAGCATAAAGAATAAAATCTTTATCAAGGATTCACCAGCGTAGGAGCTTGAGAGATAGTTGTCTTAATAGCTTCAAAACTCTCCTTTCCTTCCTTCATCCATGAAAAAGGCATATTTTTCTTCAACATGGTTATTAATGGTTTAACCAAGGCTATGAACTAAGTGATGAATCTCTGCATGAAATTTATGGTTCCTAGAAAACTCGAAGACCCTTCTTATGACTTGGGAGGGATAAGGAAAAATTGAACAAATCCAACCGAATCAATGGAAATCCCTTCCGCTGAAACAACATGCTCTAGAAACTTTCCCTCGTGTACTGCAAAAACACATTTCTTAGATTGAGTGAAACCCCAAAATCTCTGCATCTCTTGAAAACCTTCCTTATATGGGAAATGTGATCCTCTGCATGCTTGGAGTACATAGTTATATCGTCAAGATATACTAAGATAATATCATTGATCAAACCCTTAAATGTCATATCCATAGCTCATTAGAAAGTAGCTCTAGCATTAGATAATCTAAAGAAATTTTTTTTAGGCGCATGTGCCCCGCTTAGTAGTGAAATTCATTTTGAACTGATCATATTCTTTGACTAGAATCTGATTATAACCTGAATATCCATCAAGCAAAGAAAACATTTGCACTCTAGCTCTTGTTTGGAGGATTTGTTTCATATATGGAAGATGATAATGGTCTTTCAATGGCTGGTTTAAGTCCTGAAATCTACACACAACTGGATCTCTCCATTTTCTTCCTAACGGGAACTAAATTAGCTACCCAAGAGGAATACTTGATTGGAAAATTAATTGCAAGCCTCAATAATCTTGGAGAGCTCCATTTTCATCAAAGGCTTAATTGAGATTCACCGGTCTTTGTTTTTTGCCAAACAAGCTTGGCATTAGGATCGAGTTCAATAGTATGTTATGCCAAACCTAGATCAAAACCACGCAGATATTTATAACTCCATGTGAAGACACAATTATAACTCTTGAAAATTTTCTATAAAATATTTTCTTTCTCTAAGGTACACACCTTGCCAATCTTTAAAAACTCTCTTTTACTACTTCTACCTCTTCAAAATCATCTTCTTTAACTACCATGTTATCATTATGTCATTATCCCTAATCCTCCAAATTAAAAATGGACTCAAGAGTAACCAAGCCTTTTGGTAGCTTATTTCTTTTCAATTGTATAATCTGGTCACTATAGGCTTATACTGACTTAGTTTGATTTTTCGCAACAAATTTTGCTTCTTATTGCAGGAAAAGAATGATTTGTTTATCACTATCAAAAACTTTCCAACTACCTGCATTATTAGGAACTGCATGTCGAACGACCATTTTAACAGGTTGTCACTCATCCTTCATGATATCAATAGGTACGTCATATTGTGATCCAACCGTAGCAAGCCTATCAAAGCATCTTGATTTTTATTTCTATGAACCACGTGGATCTTGAAAGCCTCAAAATCTTCAATCAAATTCCAAACTCGGTTCTTATAAGATCTTAGCAAATCATTTTTAATGCACTACAAGATCTTACTTGATGTACAATCAATTCTTGTCACCAAAAATAGTCAAGGCCTTGATCCTTTCTTTTGAGCCAACTAAATTCCTTGCATAAGAGCTTCATATTCGGTGACATTGTTGGTGCAACTAAATTGCAGTAGAAAAGATGAGAAGTACTTATCTCCTTCTGGAGAAATTAACATGACACTAGCACTTGCTCCATTTTTACTCCTTGAGCCATCAAAAAATAGTTTCCAAAGTCCTCCTGAGTTATTTTGGGTCTTAACAAGCTATGGTATGATTGTGCCTTCTTCATGAATACAATACATACCCAATCTTGTTTCCTCTAAAAGAAACAAACCAACTTCCTCTTCCACTAATGCATAAACATAAGGATCAAACTTATTTTCTATACTTACCTCATCAACACAATATCGGTACCTCTTCCACAATAATAGTTGATTCATGATCGAAACCTCTTCTTCTTGATCACAAATAGTATAGTTTCCATTTATGAGACTAGCAGTATAAGGCTCCACATGGTTATGAAAAATTGGATCTTCCTTTATAGTTACTTTAGTTCCATACCGAGTCCTGAGAATCATATGTGACCAATCAGCGGATAGATAACCACCCATTTTGGCAGTGAAGTCTCGTGATAAGCATATGGCGAAGAGAGGGGGAAGATCAATAACTGATATGTCTTGTGTGAATGAAAAGTTGGGACATGCATGGATAGTAAGTTGAAGTCCTTTGATGATTCCAATGGTTTGAACTATTGTACCATCCAACTGAACAACTCCTCTAGAGACTAGTGTATATTGGATTCCTAGCATGTCTCTATAATTTTCTAGGGCATGGTGATCTGCTAGCACCAGAGTCAATCATACATTTATGTACCAAATGCTCACCAATAATCAAAGAAATATAGAATGGTGGATGTTGGGCTCCTAAAATATTGGCTAAGTACAAAATGGCACGTAGGCGCTGAGGCCTAGTTGAAAAAGGCGTGTAAGGAGAAAGCACATAGGAAAGGGTTTAAGGAAACCCATGGCGCGTGCACGGACAAAGCCAAGGTTCCGAACTTATCCATATTGGGAATTTTGGGTAGGATACAAGAAAAGCATGACCTAACTACACGAATGCATAGTGGATAAGGTGCTTGCTAGCGACAAGTTGGCCCGGGAAGGAATATGCCTTGTGGTAGAGGCTTCTAGAAGGACATCATGGCACGGAGTGGTGAGCTTAGGCTAGAGGAGCATGCACTCTGGAGGACCACATTCAGACACTTGGCGACAAATTTGAGGCCGCAGGAGAATGAGTTGGCAGATCAAAGAGGCTATATATACAAGTGCTGTAGAAGTAAAAGACACACAAAAACATATAGAGAAAGGGCGGAGCTCTGTAGAAATACTGCAAAGACTCTGTTAGCTTGGGCAAATAAGGGTAGGAAAGGATGTATCAAGGGTTGGGCATTATAAATTTTATTTTGAGGGCCTAGTTATATAAGTCCAGTTATAATGCAGGACTACGGTCTGCCTTTCTGTGACATTCTGTAATGGCCTAATGAATGTAATAAGGTTACTAAGTTGATATGAATATGAGAATTAATGGTTCTGATACATACATCCTTCTTCATAGTTCTTTCTCATTTATGTTTATGAACTAGTATGAATGCTTGTATGATTTCCTTTCTGTATTGGTGTAAGTTCTTTTATCTATTAAAGTAATTTATGTCTGGAATGACTGTAAGGATCTAAAAGCCGTTCTGAGCTCTATGGTGCTTGTATGTCTTATTTCCTTTCAAAATATCTTACACTCATATCATAGATGATGTTTCCCATTAAACTCACATAAAGAGAGAGGCTTGGGCGCCTACGCGTGCCTCGGGTGAGCACCAAAGCCCTGTTTGGGTGATAGTCGACACACATGGGATTCATTTCCTTTGTGATGGGAGTAAAAATGACTACATCTTGGTTCCGTTTCTAGAACCCTCTTTTCGTAGTTGTAGTGGGAAATGGCATACATCATGATCTATGTAATGAGTAATGACAGAATGTTTAACTGGAAAGTGTTGAATCATGGTTCAAGAGCATGGAGGATGAATTTTCTCAAAGATTCAACATTGGACCTAAATTTAATGCATGTAGGTGGGTAGAAGAGAACCTCTACCATGATTTATATGAAACATTTTTCTATTGCTTCCCAGTAGAACTGTATGAATGGCTCTCAACATATGTGTCTAGATCAAGCTGGTATTATAAATCACACACGTGGACCTAAGAAGAATACCGAGAGGCTACGGGATGCGAGATCTAATGTAGACTCATGTTGTGGATCATTGGTGGAAGGTTGTGTTGGCTGTCTACACTCTAGAGTACACCATTTCCACATATTCTTGTCTAGAAGTTCTTTGAGTTTGAATTTTGTGAGAGCCCAAAGGATCATTTCTATGTGTTATCCCTCTGGAAATTAAGATCTTGATTATTACCATGAGTTTAGAGGTAAGTCCTGCATGCAAACCTTCCCCCACCACTTTGACCTTGACTATGACAGGGAGATCACATTAAATGTAGTAGTGGATGGATGGCTACTTGAGTAATATCCTCATTGACACAAGGCATGGAGGTCAATGTTCTCACATTGGATGCATGGCATCAGATGGGAAGGCCTGCATTACATCCATCTTTGAATGTGTTGTATATGGCAAACAAAACAAAGGCAATGCCCATTAGTTTCTTAAAGGATGTGGCTATCACCATTTAGGGAGCTAAGTTTACTAGGGACTTCAAAGTCTTGGCGCTCGCGAGGCGAGACAATTTCAAACACTACTGGGCACCCATGGTGTTACAAGAACAATGTGGATCTTCGGTTCAACAAAGGGTACCATGTATAACTTTTCTGCATTCATCGTGGATGAGATTGTCGAGTAGCGAAAAAGGAAGGTGACAAAATCATTTTCGGTAATGTCTTGCTAACCATTGTGTTTTCAGAGATTGGACTACTGGATGCTTTGGACAAATTTGTGTGGGAGTACCCTGTTGAGGACCCTTTTCCCATGAAGAGATTTGAAAAATACGCATGTGACACTATGGACGGTCACGCAAAGGCGCGCTTGGAGAAATGGTATACATGCCTGAGGAACGCATTCGGGGTGGAATGGAGGATCCCTGAACAACTGCCCGGTAGCCACCAAGGGAGAGGTCGAGTTTTTGTGTACCAACATTTCTACCTAGGCAAATTCAAACTAAAGATGAGACATGGAGCCCATGGTGCAAGCTCCCCTTTGCCTTCACATCTCAACACTTCCAAGCGGGAGTGAACAGGTTTAGAGAATCCAAGAAGTTGAGGTTGGACCTTGGAAATCTAGACCGAGACCATAGGGAAATGTGCAAAGGGTTGGTCTACCCCAACAAGCGCATGTACGTGGAGAGGTACATGTCACATGAGGTCCAAATGGTGAGACCCATGACTTTTCCCATTGCAGGAGGGTTTGTGGGCATGTATACCTCCGTATAAGGCCCAAAGATGAGAAGGGTGCGTACCTAGAAAATGAGATATCCATACCTGAGGACCCAACTAGCAGGAAGAGACCCACACCAGGTGGGAGGAAAAAGAACCAGAGAAGAAAATACCAAGTGTAGTGGATACATAGGTAATAGGCTCCCTTGGGACAAGTGCTAAAACCTAGTATGTATTCGCGTAAGAAGAATTCCATAATCAAAGAGAAGACTCTGGAGCCAAAGAATTCGTTAGATAAGGAGTCATTGGAAGAAGTAGAAAAGACAGAGTCACCTACACTGGAATCCCCGGTTAGGAAGAAGCAGAGGATAGAAGAGGAGACCGCCTCGGAAGAAACTAAGAGTTTGGAGAGGTACATAGGTGAAAAGGATGATGATAATGAGGAATATGGTAGTGAAGAAGATGATCCTGGAAGAGATCAAGAGCCACCCGTCTTCGACGTGCATGATTTAGAAGAAGAAGGTGGAGAAGAAGAACAGGGGTTCCGTTTCGTGTGGCACAAGGGTAGTCAAGAGAGGGAAGGCACCCAAGACATAGGAAGAAGTGAGGAGATCAGCGCGTAGAAGAAGAAGACTCCAAGCCTTACACGGGAGAGAGATAAATAAGGCAAAAGGAAAAGAGGCCGAGAAGATCATTGAGACCTTGGTGGAAGAGGAGTTGGAATGTAGCACTGAGTTGGTGTTGAATGAGGATAAGGAAGAGAGTACAAAAAGGACCACGGCAGCACTGGAGGCCCCACTTTGACTGTAGTTATTCCTAAAGCACGCAGCATGGGAGGAAGGCACGTGGAGGAGGAGAGGCTAGGGATGGGTTATATTAATGACCCCAACAAAGTGTTATGCGTGCGGTTCTAGAGCATAGTTCCAGAGAGGAGCTCATGGCAATGTCATCTTTTGATAAGGAGGTTGCTTACCCATAGACAAGGAAGATGCTCTCATGGGAATTTGAGTCCCATCTTGATGAGCTAGAATTTGAAGTAAGCAATGGGGCAATTATAACATTTCTAGAATCAAAAGGAGACAACCCATTGGTGAATGCTCAGCAGCTCTTAGATGAAAAACTATGTAATGTGCTCAACAAGGTCTCCATTGAGGTGAAGCTAGACTATTTGGGTGGAATGATAAAATCAAAGATCTGGAGGATGAACTAAAGAAGAAAGAGGAAGATCTAGCTGCAAGGACAAAGGAGCTAAGTCAAGAGAAGTTGATCAGTGCCCAGTGGCAGCGAGAGTTAAGGGATGAAAAGGATAGAGTGTGAAGTTTACAAAAAGGTGGAGTCCATTACAGATGCCATAGTGTTGAAGCATCGTAACTAGCACCTTTCGCGCTGGAAGTATACATCTTCCACTGAAGTGCCAGAGGACTTAACCAGAACCCTCACCATTGAGAGGAAGCTGCTAACTTTGGAGTCTACAGAAGAAGTGGCTGCGTGCTTAGAAAAGGAGGACAAATTAAAATTCATGGTGCTCATAGAGTAAGGTCCATGCTGATGTAAAGATTGCCTCCCGAAATCTTTGAGACCGTGTACGATAAGCACTGAGGAAAGACAAAGTGGTGAGCATGCTAGTTGTAAATGATGAAGTGGAACTTAAAGAGTTCGAGAAAAACAAGGGAAATAGAGCGGAGTGGGAAAATATCCTAGCGAAGTTGAAAAGAAATCCGAGGCCATTAAAACCTTAAGGGGTTCAATCAAAATTGGTTAAAGGAACTATACCCGCAGATTACACGAAGGATGGATGCACTGGAGGATGTAGGAAAGGAGTTAGAAAATATTGTTGACACCATGAGTGCACAAAGGGATGGGATAGGTTTTAGTTAGGTGAGCGACTTAGTGGGCGATCTTTTCAGAGAGAGCACGAGAATGAAGTCGATGCTGGAACAAGTTGGAGGCCGACTTGGAAAAATATTTTCCTAACTTATTGCTTTAAGAAGTGTTTCGGGGCGGAGAACAAGCATAGTGTGGGGTGATGTTGGGCCCCTAAAATATTGGCTAAGTACAAAAGGGCATGTATGCACGTAAGAAAGAAGGTGCATAGGAAAGGTTTTAAGGAAACCCATGGCGCGTGCGCGAACAAAGCCAAGGTTAGGACTTAGCCATATTGGGAATTTTAGGAAGATACGAGAAAAGCGTGACTCAATGCTGTGCGATGCGGAGTGCATGCGAGTGCATGGGAAGGAATATGCCCTGCGATAGAGGTTTCTAGAAGGAAATCATGGCATGGAGTGGTGAGCTCAGGCTTGGAGGAGCATGCGCTCCTAGAGGACCACATTCAGACACTTAGCGACGGATCTCGAGACCACAAAGTATAATGAGTTGGTGGATCAAAGAGGCTATATATGCAAGTTCTTGTAGAAGTAAAAGACACACAAAAACATATAGACAAAGGGCGGAGCTTTGTATAAATATTGCCAAAGACTCTGTTAGCTTGGGCAAATAAGGGTAGGAAAGGATGTATCAAGGGTTGGGCATTATAAATTTTCTTTTGAGGGCCTAGTTATATAAGTCTAGTTATAATGTAGGACTACGGTCTACCTTTCTATGACATTCTATAATGGCCTAATGAATGTAATAAGGTTACCAAGCTGATATGAATATGAGCATTAATGGTTCTGATACATACATCCTTCTTCATAGTTTTTTCTCATATATGTTTATGAACTAGTATGAATTCTTGTATGATTTCCTTTCTGTATTGATGTAAGTTATTTTATCTATTAAAGTACTTTATGTCTAGAATGACTGCAAGGATCTAGAAGCCATTCTAAGCTCTATGGTGCTTGTATGTCTTATTTCCTTTCAAAATATCTTACACTCAAATCATAGATGATGTTTCCCATTAAACTCACATAAAAGAGAGACTCTCGGCGCCGCGCGTGCCTCAAAAGTGAGGGTGATAGGATGCTTTGCGCATGGGATTTCTTTCCTTTGTGATGGGGGTAAAAATGACTACAGTGGAGGTTTATTACTCTTGGGATTAACTCTTCCTTCTAGTTGGCATAAACTTGTAGCATTTTATGATCCCGGTGTGTTTCTTTGTCAAATGTTCAAAAACTTTTAGGGCTTCCTGCAAAACTTCCTCTAAGGATGAATTGAAAGTGCTTCCCACATAGTAACATTCAAGTTGGTCATTTTAATCTATTCAAAAATGCTGAAGGGGATACCACCTACCTTGCCAAAATTATTTTGTACATTGGGATCCTCTTTTTGGAAAGTGTTTTTGGGTATTGTGATGCATGAAGAACCTTCTTTCCTTACGGCTGACTAGCCTACGTTTTGGAAACTTCTTTCATGCATCTTTATCTACCACCACTTGTGTCCAAATATGTGAAGTGGATGCTTGATTAGATTTAGAAGGTTGGGATTCCATTCTTTGTCTTTTTGAAATGAGTGTTAGCTACTCTGCGATGAAGAATTTGTGTTCAACCCGAAAAGATTCCTCCTTTGATTCAACAAAGTGGTTTCCTCGTACACTTGTGGTTGGTCTACTACTCCTTGCATAGATGCATCCTTTGTTGGCTCGAGTAGGAATGGATATGATTTGAACCATAAGAGCTTGGCTAAGAACCCCATTGGGAAAATATTTTTACTATGGGGATAAGAATAAGGATAACATCACTCATAATCTTCAACTAGATTGTTTGGATGGGTACAAGGGCTCTAGTAAGGGCTAGCAACAAGAGGATTCCTAAAATTCATAGGCTTAACATTTGTAACTTAGTTGTGAGATTGGTTATTACCTTGAGGGGTTGTGATTAGGTTGGTATTGATGATTTTGGGACTAATAAGGACAAACATATTGAAATTGTTTCCTTTTGAGGGCTACAAGTTTGTTCCCAAAGGTTTGTAGTAAAGACTTAACTTCGACTAGATCATTTGAAGGGGCGGGTGGAGACTGAGCTACTTTATTAGAGGCTACAGGAAGAGGAGAAATAGTAGGTTGGTTATTTGTGAGCTTTAGATACAATGGCATTGGTGGTCTTGGATCTATCTTTCTAGCTTGAATCAAAGAATTCTTTGTTCTTATAAAGAACCTCGTAGGCATTGGGAAGTATAGTCCCTCCCATAGACTAGATCATAACTACTACATCATTGTTTAAAGCTCTTAAGTAGTACAAGAATGCATTATTAGGAGAAGGATTTATAAGTGCCGAATCCTATTCCAAGTCTTTTGGAATTGGAAGTTGAAATCACTCATATACTCTTGAGGGGATCTCTTTATAGTAGTGAGTTGTTCCATGAGTGACAGGTGATCACTCTTATCTTCAAACTATTTGTAGAGATTTTCTCCCAATTTGTCCCAAGTGGTTATAGTACAGGTCTAATCCACGAAACCACTTTGAAATGATTTTCCTTTAAAGGAATTAGCAAGGATTCGACCGACAACGTTGTATTCGTAATATTATATCTTTGTGCAAATACTAGCCACATCAAGAATATGTTCCACATGAGTAATATGATTTTCCCCTGTGTAAAAGGGTAAACTTTTGAGTTCTGCAGAGGTATAGGATCACATTGAGCTAATTGGAGAGGATCGCTTGCATTGAAAGGAGGGAAAGCTTGGTTCCTTATAGGGGCTGCCACACCAACGAGAGGTTGATTTTCCTTGGTACATTAAACCTTAGTAAGGAGGGTTCTAATGACCTCTACGGGGTGATGCTACAACCGGTGATGTTGAAATGCCTCTTCTCCTTCTCCTTGGAGGAGATAAGGATAACTCAATATGTTGATAATTTCCTTGCCTTGAAGAATCTCTTATCTGAATTATTCTCATAAGTTAACACATTAAGACTTGAAGTCTAGAGATATGAGTCACTAAGTAATTTGATTCGTGAAAGTACGAAGAGAAGTACCAACTTTGTCCCACCGAGCGTGCCAAAAAATATTATCACCAAATCATCACACTTGTAAATGGCCTAAATGGGAATGGGGCATTGATGTGATTGGGTAACATGAGATCACCTCTCAAGATGTGGGACTTGTGGGCTTGAGGTGAACCTCCAGAGAAGGTTGGATTCCTCTTCATAAACTAAGCACTACACTACTTATAATGCAATAAAATAGCTAACTAGACCTATACTAACATTTTTAGGGGATTAGGGAGAGATATTTGCAAGAAATAAAACCTATACTAGAAGTGGTGATGCACCAAGAAAGGGTTTTTCTAGACAAGTTTTTCTGTCTTCCAATGAAGAAATGGGAAGGATGGACATGCATCACAAACCCAACTACATATAGAACTTCACTCCTAGATAAGCACAATAACTCCCAAAACTTGCAATGGAAACTTGAGATTGCACAGTATACCTGCAAACATGAGAAAGGAAAAAAGAAGTAGCAAAAATGATGAAAGGACAAATAATTAGTCACAAAACATAATTTCTATTACTTCAATCACATGCACAATTGCATCATTATAGTAGGAAGAGGAAATGGTTGTCATTACAATATTTGGAAGAAAGGCTTGAAAGCCTCTAAATTCACAAGCTCAGCTTGTGAAAAGAGGGAGAACTTGGAAAAATGTCTAACCCTTTGAAATGTGTTTCCCATTTACATTTATAGAAAATCTGAGTTGGTGAGAGAAAGAAGGAAGAAATCCTAAAATATAGGCAAAATTATAGCAAGGTATGGCTCTCTAATAATTTCCCATGATGCTTGCATCACCCTTTAATTGTTTTTAAATAAAACTCCTTACATCAATCATGCTTCATGAATTCAAAAAAATGTTTTTTCTCCATTTTAATTAAAAATTAATTTAAAGTCCTTTGGAGAAGTCAAATTGGTCCATTGGTGGGACCTATGGAGTTTAATTTTCATTGAAATGTTTTGGTGTGTTATCTTGGTAAATGGCTGCCAACCATCTCACCAAGCTAGGCTGGCGAGCTCTTTGCTTGTATTGTTTTTAGCGATTCATTTGCTTTCCATTCTCTGCCTTCACTTTTTATTAAGCGCTTTGTATTATAACTTCAATGATCTCTTTTACAAAATATAATGGCTACCTACCAAGTTTCCACTTTTCTCGATGACTATTGCATGTTAATTAGTCTTCGTGGCACGTTAACCCCGTCGAGCCCGAAAATGAATCATTCATACCTACCATGGATACCTCAACGGGACCCTTCGGGGTCGCTTTAGTATTTTATTTGGTCAGACTCCCAAGTTGTATTATTTTTGCCTCACACATTGCTCAATGACCGAGCTTCACGTATCAATTTCCAACACCTCCTGATATTCTTTAACGGCTCTTTTGAGAACCACTCCAACTTGCCTAAAGATCTTGACACATACCTCTTTGACCGTTTAATGGCTATGTGGATGCCAAGCTCCACGACCTTTCATCAACTCCTCATAAATCATGTCATTGGTTTCCTTGAGACTCATGAGCCTGCAAATTTCGTAAACCCCACATATACGAAGGTTTTTCTAAGCACCTCAGCATTTAACATCACCAACTACTTCAGTATCTACTTTGCCACGTACCCCAAACTCTACGACTGATATTGAGTCAACCACTTTCTCACCAAATTACCTCAGGTGGGCCTGGAATCCTTTGGACATTAGAGCCGTAGACGACCTAGTCCAATCACCCCAAACCTCTGACATGCCACGGACCCTAAAACTCACCATTTCAGTATTCAGAGTACAGGTTTACCCATCATTTTTCCCACTCACCCGAACAGTGAACCGATAATCTCTTAAATTCCCACTTTCACATCGATGAAATCGGCTTCCATTGAACTTCTTGCCATATCCGAGCCATCCAATGCACACAAGCGCAGAATTCCATAGTAACTCGCTCACTACACAAGCTGAGTTCCCTTTCTATTATCTAACTTAAATTCTCCTTGGTGCAGTTTCCCAAGCTCACCAAACTCCTATGATCGAGCTATTTCATATCGAGTTAAATCTCTACTCAACTGAACCCCGAGCTCTTCATCCTTCGAACCTCCATTCATCGATACACAGTGATCTCTCAGTCCAAGACTAATCTTTCCATGGCTCCCAATTACAACACACCTGAGGCCCTTTTACTTGTGCAACTCTAGAGAACTTGACCCGAGTTCAAGATAAACAAAGGCCCCACTATATTGTTCTGTGATCGCGTGTTCGGTCGAGCTTACACACACCAATACCACCTCGGCTTCCTCATTAACTCGGATCACTCAGGAATCCTTCGCCTTACACCGAATGGACCCATTTGATCTCACCAAACTTAAAAATCTTAAACTCTTCAAGGATTGATCCCACACCCTTTTCATTGTAGAGTCATTCGTTGAGCTCTCAAACCAATCATGTGACCCCTACTTTGAGCCATAACTCGATCCTTCCACATTCCCTATGCATCATGCATTCTCACACGACTCGACCACGGTGAGCTGACTTCTGAACTCGATCCTACCGCATATCCTTCTCCTTTTCAAGCTAGATATATGCCTTCGTCAAATACCTCACATCAATGAAATGAACCAACATTCTCAAGCTAATGAATTTGCAATCACAAACACCTCATCGAGTCGTTTTGGCTTGTCTTGACGTACTCCATAAAGTGGATCGGCGAGCCCATTTTTCCGATCTCCATGCCATCACTTCAACCATATTTGTGAGCTCGGTTATGAGCTATTTCTAATGATCTTTCCCACCACATTCCACTAATAGTGATCCACATGGCCCTTAACTCGACACATTGAGTTATCTTTGATCTCGTTGTGAGCTCACGACCTCATCCTCGTATATCTCTTTTTGGCTCAAAAAGAGCTCGAGCTCAAGCTACTTTCCCTGTTATGTCCATGTGGGCTCGAGCAACTCGTGATGAGAAGAGATAACACCTATTGATCTTGCATTCAACCAATACTCCATCTATGAGCCACCCTATGGCATGATCCCAATCTCAAACTCTCGTGATACCCGATGCATCTACCTAGGCACCAAGCTCAAGCCAAGCCACTTACTACACTTGATTCCAACTTAGGTCCCCGAGTTATTTCCTCCAATTCAAGCCGAATCCTCTTACAAGTGAACCAATAACTCCTAACTTTCCTTAGCTCACCAAGTAGCTCATCGAGCTAATCACCGAAAGTTGTTTAAGCTCAAATCCCACTTAACACATTTTTAAACTTTTATTAACCCTTGAAGATTTTAAACTTTTGTCAATTCAGGCATCATGGAAGTAGAGTAAGAAACCTGAAAATATTATCTACCACTTTTGACCATTTTTACCTATGTTGGATGTATGTAGGCCCGCCACATGAAATTTTCTTTCTCGAGAAAACCCTAAAGCTTCAAACCCTATAAAATAAAAAGAGTGGTCCAAGATAATACATAACCTTCTCGGAACATTGTAAACTCTCTCAAAGCTTGAAATTGTGTGTAATACCCTCAGAGTGCTTCTACGAAAAACTTTTCTAGTCCTAGGGTGTAATTTACCCCGTTATCCATTTTTTCCTAGGGGCAAAAATGTATAACATTCTCAACTCCATTTTCAATTTTAATATCCTCTTTAGGTCATTTGTTCTTGTTAGGGACATCCTTATCAAAATATTTCACCTATAGAAGGCTATATAAGCAAGTCATTATCACTTTATAACTCACATAACATTCTTACAAGCTCCTATTACAAATATCATTCCAAAAGTACTCAAATTTTCCATAAATATGTTGAAATCACTTACATGTCAATTATAGTAGTCCTAGGTATGAAGCACTCTACTAGGTAAAAAGAGTTTAGATTCCTCCATTTTCAATCATGCAAAGGTCATATATCCATGTCTTAACAAGAGCAAAGTCACTCCAAGCATTGATAAGGGTTTCAAGGAATAAAGGGTTAGCTAACATAGTTAAGGCATACCACATCACTCTACTACCATGTTAGGTACATTCTCTATTATACAATTATCCTACTCTCTTTATGTCAATAGACATGAGGGAAACCTTAGGGGCTGGTTAGTTTTACACATTTTCATAAACACCTAGGATAACTACACGAGGCTTGATCTCATAACCAAGGCATGTATTACAACACTTGGACTAGTTCAAGAACCGGGATTCCAACTACCAAAGGTAGTCGACCTCAACCAAGCACATATATTTTCTCATTTTTGTGTGTTAATGCTTTGATGAAGGGTTCTACTGAGTTTCCATGGTTGTCACTTTTTGTAGGTGATTATAGGTCATCCTAAATTTATGCTAGCAAGAGTGATGTATAGTGAAAGTCATTTCCAAACAAGTGAATCACATAGGAAATTTCATATCCATAATAATAAATGGTCCAAGACTCGCATAGATCTAGGTGAAGATCGTACAAATATGGTATGGACCGTATAATATTTATACGGTCATGCCCCTACTTTTTAGTTATAGAATCAACATTGAAGCATTTTTAGTCTCTAATATACATATTTCAGTGTCCTGCACCTATTGATCCTCCTTATTCTAAATTTTAAATCTAACTTAGTCTCTCCTCTTGTTTATTCACGTAGTTACTTATCATCTATCAATTGTTAAAAGTATGAAATAAATATTATGATTGTGAATGGTTAATGTTGGAAGTTAATTGATCATAATAGTCTACTTGTTACAAACCCTTACATCCTTTTTTATTTTTTTCATTTCCATAATATAGAATTTAATTAGGCAATCCTAGATGTATTGGTGACATCACTAATCAATGTCTCAATCTTAGATGTGTTATAAAAGATCTATGGCTTCAAATACAATTGAATGGGATGATCCCACTAATGATGTTACTAAGTTCACATCACACATTGATCCACTTCCTTCCCTCAACAATATTACACATATTTCAAAAAAAGCATCATTATTACCATATAGTACCACCACAAAACTCATTATGGTCCCTCTTCTAGTATTGTTCCTCCTAGTTCTTCTCATGCTCTACCTCCTATTATTACTTTTACTATACCCATGACTTTAGGGGTAATCCATACTCCCCTTCACAATGTTATAATTTCTATGAATTTGATGTAAATATCATTCAAAACAAACACAACAAGTTTTAGCATAATCATTTATCAAATTCACCAAAATTAGTACTTTTACCTTGCTCTAAGTAACTTGAATTAGCCTATAACGACCAAATTTCATAAAATGGATTAATCAAGAGCTAAAAATTCATTGCTCTTATTAGACACCATCAAACAACCATGTTAGACCACTTCATCAAGTTTCAAATCATCATTTTCACAATTTGACTTGTAGACCTCAATTTCTCCTTATAACCCTCTTAAAAACATTTTTCGACATAAAACTCAAAATAAAAAGGATATTTCTTTAGTGATAATATTTTAGGAACCCATTATCCCCTTCTAGGTGCTTGTAAATTTTCATGCACTAATTCCAAACCAATTTTATTTTATTCCTCTTTTATCATTTTTCTCTAGGTATTTGGTACACACAAACCACAGTGCTAGGAAGAAACAACAAATTTTAATGAATTTTTGGTTGATGTTTTGAATACTTTTATTGAGCTTCACTTTGATCATGATTTAAAAATATTGAATTTTTAAAAACCTTAGATATTTTAGAGTCACATCTTGTAATAGATAAAACACTAAAGTATAGATCTGACCTAAGAAATAAGCTAGATAAAAAGGAATCCCTAGGTGTAAGAGAGGGAATGAAAGACTTAGTTGATTTTGTAATAGATCCCAAAGTGTGCTAGACTTAAAAAGCGACAATCGGGAGGAGAAAAATGTCACAATTGTTCTGATAAAGTTTGGAGTTTTAATATCTGCCTAAATTTGGCTCAAGGGCGCCTAGGCACTAGAGATCGCTTCTAGGCATATGTGACTATGAAAGACCTCAGAAAGTGGTTATTCTTGTATCGCAAGATGGTCTCTCACCTTCGCTATTGTATATCTGTATGTCACACTATGCCCCGTAGATTTCTCTTATAACCTACAAAACAAATGATATCTTGCAAAACCCCAAAGCACATCAAATCCTAAAAGAGAAAGATGTAAATGGGGATTTGGACTGACCTCGTTGGTCACCCTACAAAGTGAGACTTAAAACCTAGCGATGCACTACATCTTAGGATCTATGTAGTTCTCGTGTGTGTGTGAAAGATTCATGCCCGAGGAATCTCTTGTGTGAGATGTACTTGATAGCGAATGATGGCTAGATGTACCAATGTAGATAGATGTGTGGATGATAAAATGAACTTCCCCTCCTATACGTGTATGTAGAAAATGTTGTCCATTGTCCTTGAATGAAGCTAGATGGATTCTTTAATGCTCTTGAAATTCCTTTGGATGTAACCTTAGGTGATAATAATAGATGCTTAGAGCTTGGTCCTTTATTATGGTCACATAGCTTTATATTTATATGATTCCCTTGGTTGAATTTTGATAAAAATTGAAAGGTCGACCCATAAGAAAACAAGATTCCCAAATAATAAAATATGCCCATAAGAAGTGAGTAAAGTAAAGAGAGGTCGGGGATCCCGGAAAATGGGGGTACCCGAGAGAAGGATGTTGGTGTCCTATCTAGGAGTTGGTGTCAGAGTTATAAAAGATAAAGTAGTAAAGTATCGATTGGGTTATAGGGTTTAAGAGACCATAAAAAGACATGAAACACATACAAAAGGCCAAAGATAGCTATCAATTGCTAGTTTTCTCACTTAGGAATCATATGAATAGCAATTATGTGATTAGGACCTATAAATTTACCCAAAGAGTGTGATTTAGTGTTTATAAAGAAACATTTAAATTCTAACTCCTAATACAATATTCCTAAATCAATCTCCTCCTTTATAATTAGGTCTTCAACTAGATCACCTAGGGTTTTAGAGAGGTGCCACCTAGTGATGAAGGTCAAAAAGGGAATATTCTAGGCATGCGATGGAAGGTTCCAAAAGAAGACATCATTGCAAAGAGTGGAGAGCTCGGATCTGAGAAGGCATGCTCCCATGGAGGACCACTTGACACTTGGCAACCGATCTATAACTTCATAAAGGCATGGTGGTGGTTGCTAAGGTTATAAATACAAGTGCCCGAGAAAGAAAAAAGAAAAAAGAGAGTTTAGAGAGAGAAGAGAAGCTCTGTAGAAATATAATGGAGGGTTCTAGGGTTAGGGATTAGGAGAATATAGGAATCATGGCACATTTAGAGGGATGGGTCTGCATTCATTTTTGTAATGTGATGAACATAGTGTAGTTCTGATGCATGACTTGGCTCTGCATGGTTATATGAGGATCTTGTTATGACCTCAAGGGATGTAATGTGGTTATTAAACTATGTTAATATGAATATAAGGCTCTGTTATAAATCATATATGTGTTCAAGAGTATAATACTTATGCATTTCCTTTATGTATGAACCATTTCCATATGTTGTTTGTTATTTCTCTTTTCTAGATGCAATGAGATGACAACTCATTCTAGGTTCTTAGAATGTTGTATGTTTTTTTTTCTTCATTTCCATTTGATATATCTATCATAAGATGATGCATTCTCACAAGACTCACATAAAGGAGAGACTCATGCACCCGTGCATGCCTTGGGTGAGTGCCCAACACCCATGGGTGATAGGTCGATGCGCATGGGATTAGACTATTGGTCTAAGGGTATAAAATATGACTACATCTTGGTTCCATTTCGGGACCTCTTTTCAAAGTTGTTGTGAGAAATGACATGCATATTTTTCCCTGTGATGTGTGATGACAGAGCATCTGACCTTGGAAAGTGTTGAAACATGGTTCAAGAGCATGAGAGGATGAGTTTTCTCAAAGATTCAACACTGGACCTGAGTTTGATGCATGTAGATGGGTAGAAGAGAACCTATACCATGAGTTATATGAGACATTATTTTTTTGTTTTCCTAGTAGAACTATATGAATGGCTTTTTCAGCATATGCATCTAGATCAAGATGGTACTATAGATCACATGTGTGGACCCAAGATGACTATCAGAGGCTGCAGGATGTAGATCTGACTTGGACATGTGTTTGATCACTGGTGGAAGAGAGTGCTGACTAGTTATACTCTTGAATACACCATTTCTATGTATTCTTTCCCAGAAGTTGTTGAGTTTGAGTTTTTGAGGGAGCCTAGAGGATCATTTTTTTGCATGTTATTCCTTTGGCTATGAAGATCTTGGTCATTACCTTGAGTTTGGAGGCATTTCCCATGGCCGGCTAAAGCTTTCTCGAGCACTGGGAGAGGAAGCTAGGGTGGAGGAAGATGGTGGACATCATTGGCTGAAAAGGAAAGGGAGGAGAGATGACTCAAGTATAGTGAAGCTCGTGAAAGGGAGATGACTAGACAATGTGAGGTTGCAAGTGTGATGGATCTATGGAGGTAGATGTTATGGGAAGGAGTTGAGGTTCATGATAGAGGATGTGGAACCTGAGCATTTGTGCTACCCCATCTTGGAAAGCATGGGAGAGAGAAGCCCCTTCAGCTTCTGATGAGATTTCATCACATGGAGAAAGAAGATCATCGTGCATGCATCTGAACCCACCTAGTGACCAACCCCTGGTGCTTGGTTTTCCAGATCAAGGGAGAAGTATTGTTAACCTAGTTGGTATCGGTGGGAGTAATCGATATGTGCCTATGAGATATAATTTCTCATTTGGAACATCCATGGCTACATAATCCATTCCTTGTATTTGGAGGAATTTTTGGACAAGGTGCAAGTATGCAAGGTTTGGGTATCACATCTGGGAGTGGCATGGGACATACAACTAGTAGTGGGACAATATCACAAACCATCAGACACGTAGTTTAGTGGGACATTGGGAACACTAGGCGTGACCACTTCAGGTCCTTTTTCCGACTACAGGAGGTGGATCTGGTGGGTCAGAGGAATAGGACCTGGTGGATCCAAAGTGGATACTGGTGGAGGAGGAAACACCGGAGGGAACCAAGGCTCTAGATCGGGGAGGACAAGGACCCCAACCACCTCCCCAAGTGTTTTTGAGATGTCTTTGCACTTACCAGACTATAGGGGTATTGAAGATGTTGCAGAGCATGTGCACAAGTGTGAATTACTATGGCATGTGAAAGGTGATCACTACCCTGAGAGTGGAAGGAAAGTCAGTTTTTGCAACAAATGTTGCAAGGATGCACACATAGTTGGTATAGGAAGTATGACCCCATCAGATGGTGGTAGACTACACCACATTGAAGAACACCTTCCTAACAGAGTTCCATATCCTTGAGTTTGAGCAGAAGAGCATCAACGCTCTGAAGGAGATCCAATAGGGAATGGAAGAGAGTGTGTGGGAGTATGATGCATGTTTCAAGACTCTCTTGTCTAAACTATCCTATGACATTCATCCTTCTCAACATGCTCAATGGTTTTTGGAGGATTGATAACACCATTTAGAAGGGCTCTGTCACACAAGACTTTCATAGACCCACGTGAGGCATTGGAAGCTTCCCTATGCATGCCAAAGTTGTTGGGAGCATTGATACTAGTGTTAGTCCTTTTCTAGAGGCTCAAATTGCTGCAATGGCCAAGTAGTTGGAGAATTTTCTACAAACTCAGTGCATGAGGTTCATAGTGGGATTTGGTGTATAGACTGTGAAGTGGAAGGGCATGCAAAGGATAGTTTCCTCGAAATTTGGTACGCGCTATGGTGGTAGACTATGAGATTTTCCATGGGGATCATGATGCAAGTAGGTGCCCCTCTACTACAATGCATGCAATCCACAAGAATGTTTCTTGCTATTGTAAGATTTGTACCTCTATGACCCATGATACCAAGGATTGTAGACTGATTGATCAGATCCATGATGTTATTGATCTGGGTGTGTGCCAGACTAGCCTTGCAAGTAGTTCCAAGGATGATGATCATCATTATGAAGGGGCAGTGTAGATGGAGGAGTGCATGGAAGAGGTTTTCATGGAGGATTTCATGGTCACAATAACTATGGTGGAGGATGAAGTGAATTCCCATGAGGAACCTGTTATAATTGTGGATCTACAGAGCATTACAAATGTGAGTGTCCTGATCTATTACAATGCTCATGGTGTGGAAAAAGAAACATAAGTATGAAGAGTGTCCAGAGCTTTATGAGCATATGAACCAACAACACAGAAAGAAAAAGGTGTTGGGATGGTGAGCATCAAGAAGGATGATTCACAATGGATGCCAAGAGTGGTGCGTGAGTCAAGGCTAGAACCTATACTGGTGATGATGTGAGTAGAGGCCATGTGCGCTAGGGAGATGCCAAGACAAAGGACACTAGTTTCAAGAGAGGAAGTGGTACATGGAAAATATCTAGACCCTACTCATCAGAAGGAGGTGTATCAAGAGACTATGGATGTGATTCAAAGTTTACAAGGGGAGATCCAATGTCTAAAGGAGAAATCAAAGTAGTTGGAGAAAAGGAAGAATGTCGAGGCTCAAAGGATGACTGGATGAGGTCAAGGAAGTATGTAGGATGTTAAGGCAAGAGAATATTATTCCCTTGTTAGAGAATGGCGAGAGAGAAGGTACCATGTGTTGAGTAGAGTGCAAAAGGAAGGTTTTACATGCAAACCTTCCTCCTCACAACCTTGACTATGATAAGGAGATTACTTTGAATGTGGTTGTTGATGGATGGCTTTTGAGTAATATCCTCATCAACATGGGAGTAGAGGTCAATGTTCTTACCTTAGATGCTGGCATCAAATGGGAAGGCCCCACATTACAACCATCTTCAAATGTGTTGTATATGGAAAACAAGACTAAGGAAATGCCCATTGGAGTC
Organism: Taxus wallichiana var. yunnanensis; assembly: GCA_018340775.1. Lineage (NCBI taxonomy): Eukaryota > Viridiplantae > Streptophyta > Pinopsida > Cupressales > Taxaceae > Taxus > Taxus wallichiana. The sequence continues at coordinate 600,217,235 of CM031239.1, read as the reverse complement.
CTGAAGGATGTAGTTATCACCATTCAAGGGGCCAAGTTCACTAGAGACTTGAAGTCTTGGCACTCACCGAGGAAGACAACTTTCCAAAGCATTTACTTGGGTGCCCATGGTGTTACAAGAACAATGTTGACCTGTGGTTTAACAAAGGGTATATCAGCTTTGAAAACAAGGAAGAAAGGGTGATCATCCCTTTGACAGATGGGAAGTCAGTGCCCTATACTGAGCCCTTAGGAGAAGAATTCCTTGATAAAATCTATGTGTGCTCCATCAGAGATCCTGAGATAATTCATCCCATGGAGGGAGTCATCCAGTTTGAAGATGCTCAATCCTTGAGTGATACCACTAGTGTGGCATGTGACAATTGGGTGCATGGGACCTATGAGTTGATTGGGTGATAGTTGAGAGGATCTGTAACAAGGGTAACAAAGGCATGCTCAGTCAAGTGCCTAGGAGGAAAGAAGTTTCCAAGTTACTCTAGAGGAGCATACCCTAAAATTTTCTTAAGAAATGGAGGCTCAAGTGGAAGAATGAGGATGAGAGAGGGAATGCTCAATTATAACCTACTCGAACTGCAACATGCTTGGTGGGCTACACATTGGGAGAACCTCCTAGAGTGGTGTGAGGTAAGAATCACATTTTCTGTAAGGTTCTCAAGAGCAAATGTGCCCACGGTCATACAAGACTACCATGGTAAAGAGACCACCTCATTTCATATCCAAGCATGTGAGAAGGCCTGGATGGGAAGCAAAAAGCATTACCACCTTCATTATGGGTGCATAAGTTGTATTCCACCTTACAAGGTTGTGTGTGCATGCATGGTATATTCATTTGAGAGATGCGTCATCAAATAGGTAATTGGTAGGAGTTGGTGGCTGATCTCATTCAAGATTTCAAGTATAGGAGTACACCAAGCCATCAATAGATAAGGCATTGTAAGTAATCAAGTGCACCTTATGATGGGAGATAGTGCTATGGAAGAAGATAGGCTATTGGAATTACTGGGTGAGCCTTATTTGGAGACATGCCTCAATGAAGAAGAATCAAGAGGAAGTACAACTTGAGTGCATGTGCATGGAAAAAAAAAAAAGGAAAAATGGTCTATGTAGTAGATGAGAAGAAATGGAAACTTTGGATGTTAACCATTCTGGAAGGTACATGTGAAGTCATAGATATGCTGATGAGTGAGCACATGCACCTACCATGAGCCCTTGAAAAAAATAAGGTTAACATTGGGATGGAGACATAAACCTAAGGAAGCTATCATGGGGACTATTGGTCGGAAAAAGAAGTTTCAAAGGTCATTGATCTATTGTGTGAGTTCCAAGATTTTTTCCTCATGGGTACCATGAACTCAAAGGCATTCACCATTCCTTGGGGGAGATGAAGATCAAGTTGAAGGAAGGTGTGTGCCCGATTGGAAGAGGCCTTATCGATGAATCCAAATTTTGTGTATATGGGTCAAGGAAGAAATAGACAAGATGATAGCATCTGGTATCATTGAGGCAAGTGGAAGAATCAGAATGGATAAGCCCAATGGTCATCAATATCAAGAAGGATGGAAGGATAAGAATCTGTGTTGACTATAAGGATCTGAATGTAGTATGTGTCATCGATCCTTTTCCAACCCCCTTTACTGAAGAAATTTTGGAGGGAGTAGCCGGGTGAAGTCTACTCTTTCATGGATGGGTTCTCAGGGTATCACCAAGTCAGATTGCAAAGGAAGACCAGAGAAAGAAAATTTTTTCCACTAAATGGGGAATTTTTTCCTACATGGTTATGCCTTTTGGATTGAAGAATGTGCCTGTTGTGTTCTCACGCATCATGGTACAAGCATTTCAGACTTCATCCATAAATTTCTTCAAGTTTACCTGGATGACTGGACTATGTATGGATTGGTGAAAGACCATTGTGACAATTTAAGATTGATGTTTGAGAGATGTCGAAATTAAGGATATCCCTCAACATTAAGAAATGTGTCTTTACTACTCCATTTGGAACCCTGTTAGGACACATTATATGCAAAGAAGGCTTACTAGTGGATCCCACCAAAGTTCATAGTTATTATGGGATTAGGGGAGCCTACTAGTCAAAGCACAGTGCATGGATTCCTTGGGCATATGGGGTATTATAAGAAATTCATCAAGGGGTATGCCAAGATCATCACATGCCCTTGGAGGAATTGTTAAAACACAAGAGTGCCTTTCATTGGGGAGAGGTGCAACAGAAGGCATTTGACACTTTGAAGGATAGGCTTGTCACAATGCCCATATTACATTTTCCTTCTTGGGATAAGCCTTTCCATGTGCATGTTGATGCCTCAGGGACAACTATGGGAGTAGTACTAGCACAACCTGGTGAGGGAATTTTGATCATCCCTTGTGCTTTGCAAGTAGAAAGTTGACACCAACAAAACAAAATTACACAACTACTGAGCAGTGAAGCATTGTCTATGATCTACTACACATGCATAAGTTTAGGAAGTATCTATTGGAAACACCATTTATTTTCTACATGGACCACATGGCATTGAAGTACTTAGTCAACAAGCCCATGTTTTGCAAGGGGCATATGTCATTGGGTCCTATTATTTCAAGAATTTGAGTTCACAAGTGGTTGTAAAACCTAGGAAAAAAAATTCAGACCTGACCACTTATCAAGGATTAACTCAGGGGAGGACATGCAAAGCATTGAGGATACCATGTCAGACACACAACTATTTAGGTTAGGCAGTGCATGCCCTCAGACTTGGAAGATATCATAGTGTTCTTAAAAATAGGTGTGGCACCGGAAGGGATGAAGGCTCTGAGAGAGAAAGTAGTTAGCAATACGTGTCACACCCTACATGTTGATTAGTGGAGACCTATATAAGTTAGGTCATGATGAGGTTTATGCCGATGCGTATTGGAAGCATGAGCACATGGAAATTATGGAGGAAGTGCATGGTGGGATTGTAGGAGGACACTATGCAGGAAATGCTACCATGTGTGGAAGATTTTATTAGTAGGGATTTGGTGGGAAACCATCTACAAGGATTGTATTGAGTTTGCAAGGCCTGTGACCATTTCCAATGCCTTGGAAAACCTAGAAAGAGGGATGAAATTCCTTTGACCAATAGCCTATCGAACCATTTGAAAAATGGGAAATCAACTTTGTAGGGCCAATTTCTGCCAGCCACGTGAAGGACTGGTTCATGGTATATCATTACTTGCATTGATTACTTAACACATGGGCAGAGGAAACACCTACAAAGGATTACACCACAACGACAACTACTAGATTTTTATGGGAGAACATAATCAATAGAGGTATGGTTGTCCTTTAAGTTTAACAAGTGATAGAGGTACACACTTTCTCAATGAAATGGTTAGGATTCTGTTAGCATAATTTATGGTGGCCCATCACAAGACTACCCCTTATCACCCTCAAGAAAATGGAACTATTGAGGCATTTAACAAGATACTAAGTCACACGTTGACTAAGATATGTGATGTTGGAAGACAAGATTGGGATGACAAAGTATCATCCATTCTATGGGCATACAGACAACCTACAAGAGGTTGAACAAGGCCACACCATTTCAATTGGTGTTTTGGTGGAGGTTATTTTTCCAGTTGAATTCATGTTACCATCATGTGTATAAGCATATGCACATGGAGGAGGGTAGCTATGATGAGAAAGCACTGGAAGAAAGAATTGATAAGTTGATGCAAGTTAGATGAAAGGTGATCACTTGCTAGATGGAGTCAAGAAGAAAAAAAAGAAAGACAAAAAAGGCATGGCATGATCATCATATCAAGAACAAGAAGTTTGAGGTTGGGAAGATGGTGTTGTTGTATGATTCCAAGTATCTGTGCCATCCTGGGAAGTTGAAATTCCATTGGTTGGGACCCTACATCATCTCATACATTCTTGATTCAGGCACTTTCCATTACAAGTGCTGGATGGGATGAGATTACTGGTCATTTCAATGGGAGTAGGTTGAAGCCCTACTATAAATAAGTCTTCTTGGTGTTTGTAATAAGGCAATATTTCCAATTAGTCTAGAATTTCCTTTATGCTTTTTTTTTTTCTTGTGTTTCCTTTTCGTTGCTTTGTTCCTTTTTTTTTTTTTTTTTTTTGCACTTGTGCACCGGTAACCACATTATTTTTCCAAGGTTGTGTATGCACAGAGGACCACACATCTGTTTTAGTGTGGGGGGTGATGCAAAAGTAATGCAAAGTATAAGCCTGTAATACAAGTTGAATGGCCCAAAGTAGAAGGAAGCATAAGGTTGAGAAAGCATGTGTGAGGAAATGGTGGATGATAAATTATGGTGTCAAGGATAAGGGTTATAACAAAGACCATGTACAAAGGATGAAGAGTGTAGAACAACATGAGGTAGGAAAGAAAAAAAATTGGGTAAAGGATAGAAGAAGTGCCTTGCGTTGTGATGCACATGCGTAAGAGTCTTTTAGTTGATTTGGATTTTTGTGCATAAGGTTGTAAAGGTTTTTCATGCAGGATTAGGCATGGGTAAAAGGGCACTTAAAGTTCAGGTTTTTTGGAAAAATCCACATTTAGTGTCAAGTATGGTGGTAGGTGGTATAACATTTAATGCTGGAAAGAAGGAAAAGCTATAAATATGAAGTTGGGCACATCATTATTTTACCTTGTGATTACATGAAGTGAAAGAAGCTCTTGTGAACTAGGGCATCAGAGAGAAATTTTGTGAAGAAAGAAGAATCCAAGAAATTTGAGTGTGTGACTAGAGTAGATCTACAAACCAGAAGGAAGGAGTACATGGGCATGAGGAAAGGTTGTGTGAAGAGCATCATCTTGTGGAAGGTTTTCCTAGTTAGGGTTTGGCAGCTAGGGCATGAAGAGAAAGAAGGATTCATTCAGGAGTTGAAGCTTTGGAGTGAGCTTTGGGATTGAGCAGAGTAGTAGAGTAGAGCAAGAGGAAGGATTTTTAAGTTCATCCCAACTAGAAAAGAATGGCACCAAAGAAACCAACCATTTCACCAAAGAAAACAAAGGGAAAGGGAAAGGAAAGAAAACCACTACCATCACAAGCTCAAATGAAGAATGGTATATGGAAATGTAGTACCCAGATGGGGTATTGCTAGGAAAAGAGTGGGAGTCACACTTGCAAAAGATGGCCGTGAGTGATTATAACCATCACATGAGCACAACCGAGAAGGAAATGGCATTAGAGTTGGTCCACCAACTAACAAGAGGACACCAGATGGGATGCCCATTTACAAATGATGAGGTGAAGGTCAAATTAGAGAAGGATGGATTATTACAACTATATGAGTTGCCTTACTTTGGCAAGCCTGAGCACCTTTATCAATGGTTGATGTCATGTGCATGAGGATCACTTTTATTTTGTGGGGCACAAGATGTGCATCACACCACAACTGATATCCAAGTTCACATGCCTCATTTGTGAAGGAGATAACATAGATGATGATCTGAGTGACAAGGAGGCTATCAAGGAGACTATAGCCACATATGACTACAAGAAGGGGTCATGATACTTTGACATCACCAAGATTCTAGACCCTATTATGAGGATGGCCATGCATGCTTGGTGACCAAGCTCAATGATTAGGAATGATGGACACAAGTGAACAAGGCATGGCTAAATGTATGTCGGAAGATATCAGAAGGAACAATCTATAACTTGTCCACTTTCATCATGGATGAGATCATAAGTAAATGTACAGAGGGAGAAAAGATACTCTTTGGTAACATCCTCCTCACCATTGTATTTTTAGAGATTGGAGTGCCCGATGGGCCAAAAAAGTTTTTTGGGAGTATCCAGAAGAGGATCCCTCACCCGCAAAAAGGTTTACAAAGTACACTTGTGAAACCATGATGACCGCTCACAAGGTGCGCTTGGAAAAGTGGTACAAGTGAATGTGCGATGCATTCAAGAGAAGAATGGAGGATCCCAGAGAAGTTACCAATGCTCATGGATGGAGAGGTAGATTTTGTAGTGTATCAACATTTTTGCATTGGCATATTTACATTGACAGATGGGAATATGAGTCCATGGTGCAAGCTACCCTTCTCCTTCACCACGCAATACTTCCAAGCCAGAGTCAATCGAGTTCAAGGAGGCCAAGAGACTAAGGTTCAACCTTAGTGAGGTAGATATAGACCACCATGAGCTGCATTCAGAAGCTCATCTACCCAAAGAAGCATGCATACATGGAGAAATATGTCTCCCATGAAGTACAAATGATGAAGCCTTTAATGCTACCGATTATAGGAGGACCACAACAAGGGTGTATCTACGCATAAGGCCAAAATTTGAAAAGGGAACTTACTTACTTGGAGAATGATGTCTCCATTCCTAAAGACCCTACAAGAAGGAAGAAGTCCACACCAAGGAAGAGAGAAAGAGAAGAGGTGTAGGAGAAGAAGGCACCAAGTGTTCAAACCACACAATCGGTGGGGTGCCGAAGCAAGCGCTAAGCCTAGTACTTTATGTGAGAGAAAGAAGTCTCCTATCAAGGAAAAGACCCTAGAAGAAGAGGCACTAGAGCATGAAGAGCACCTCACCCATGAGGAATCACCAATGAAGAGACATCACCTATCAAAGAGAAAGAAAAAGAAGAATCTCCTAGTACTGGAATCCCTAGTAAGAAGAAAAGAAAAGGTGACAGATGAGGCAGATTCAGAAGAGATGGAGAGTCTAGATGCCTACATCGGTGACAAGGATGATGATGATGAGCTCGAAAGGAGGTGAAGACCATCCATCTATGAGGTGCATGATTCTGAGGAAGAAGGAGATGAGGAGTATAACAAAGAGGATGAGGAGAAGAATGATGAAGAAGAAGAACTGAGGCTCAAGGCAAGGGGTGAGTGGAGAAGTAAATACAAAGGATCAAAGGACCCCAAGCCTCACAAAGGAATAGATAGAAGAGGCCACGAGAGAGAGAAGTGGTGGGAATTATCAAGAAGCTGGTGGAACAAGAGGTAGAACACAACGTGGATGAGGTGCTGAAGGAAGTTGAGGAGGAAAGCATAGGAAAAGAATATGGCAGCATGGGGGAGATCCAGTTTGGCTGTAAGCTTTCCAAGGGCCGGCCACATGCATAGGGAGGAAGAGCACAAAAGAAACACAAGGTCAAGGAATGGGCTACATCGATGATCCAAACAAGGTGTTGTGCACTTTTAGAGCACCATACCAATGGAACAACTCTTGGCCATGGCTTCATTTGATGAGGAAGGTGCATACCCTCGGATGAGGAAAATGCTATCATGGGCATTTGAGTCCCACATTGATGAGCCCAAATTTGAAATAAGCCAAGGAGCATTGATGAAGGTGCTAGAAACAAAAGGAATAAACCCCTTGGTGAATGCTCAACAATTATCAGATGAGAAAATCTGCAATGCGCTCAACAAAGTTTCTAGTTGAGGTTGAAGCCAAAATCTTTGGAAGAAATGACAAGGGTGAAGTTCCTAGAGGTAGAGCTAGAGAAAAAGGAGGAGGAGCTCCTTAAGAAAAGAAAGGACCTGAAGTAAGAGGAGCTAATCAGCGCTCAATTAAGGTGTGAGTTAAAAGATGAGAAGGCAAGGGTGTGTGAGGCATACAAGAAAATAGAGATGATCATGGATGCCATTGTCTTGAAGCATCCATCCAGACTTAACACCACCCGCGTAAAAATATGGATCAGCCTTATAGTGCCTAGAGGACTTGACCCACATACTCACTATGGAGAGGTGGCCACTTGCCTTAGAATCAAGATCATCACCGATGTAAAATTAAAAGCACCTATGATAATTACATGGATAGGGGTAGAGTGGAAAGTATCTAAAAGAACAATAACAGAGGCTGCCAATAAGATGAAAGTAATGATGCAAACAAATGAGCAACATGATATCATATATTATTGTGGGATATGGGCTTATATAGAGAACCAATGGTCATAGATCTAGCCATAAATATGGAAAGAACTAGTCATCAAAGAACTAGTCAAGTCCCGAGATTTATGAGAGAACTAGAAATCAAGGATCTAGTCAATACCATAGATCTAGGAAAGAACTATTCAATACCATAGATCAAGGAAAGAACTATACCTAACAACTAGATAATATCTCCTAATATCAAAATAAATAAAAGAAATATCCACACACATAAGTGGGTGAGGATAAATACAATAAAGGTAAATAATGTACCTAGGTGAACATGAGCTAAGGTAAATACCTACTCTAACACCCCCCCTCGAGTGAAGCTAGGGGCCAAAATAGAAGTGGCATGTCCACGGTATGAGTCTTGGCAACTAGGCCTAATGAGGTACTCATATATAATATATCCATGAAGAAATCTCAAACCAAAAGAAGGAAATAATCCTACTAGAAAAGGAATATGTTCTCACAAACACCCCCAATAACAACTTCCGAAACCCCAAGCATTCCACGTAACTCAAGGTAGTCGGGTGATGCAAAAGGATTCATAAATATGTCTGACACAACGTATTTGATACCGAGATGAAGGTACTCCAAGCAAAGAACTCCATCACGAATGTGCTACCGAATGAAGTGGATGTGTATCTCGATATGCTTGGTCATTTGGAGCTCAACGAGGTTGCAGAAAAATGTGAATTGCACTTTGGTTGTCACACCAAAGAAACGGTCAATGAATCCTATGGGAATCAAATTCTCTCAATAGCTCGGTGAAGCCAAAGAATCTGTTGACTCTTGCTGCCTTGACTATGCATCTAAAGATGAAAGTGCAATAGCCTATTACTTTTTACACAATTGGAGAAGAACCAAGACAGAAAAGATAGCCAAAAGTGGAACACCTGTCATCAATAGGACCTACCCAATCTGAATCTGTATACCCAACCAACAGAGTAGAGCCCCTATTGTAGTGTAGGCCAAAGTGGGAAGTGTCATGCAAATAGCGCAAAATCCTTTTAGCATCCTGCCAGTGACTACTATGAGGAGAATGTGCAAACCGAGATAAGATCCCCTACTGCAAATGAAATATAGGCAAGTATGGGTCAAGTACATGAGACTTCCAACCAACCAGTTTGCTTATACAATGTAGGATCACAAAGTGGTGTGGTACATTTGGATGTAAGAGGCGAAAAGGAGATGGACTTGGCTTACAATCAGCCATATCAAAGCACCTAAGAAGATCATGGGTGTACTTTTGCTAACTCAATTGAATCCTGAATCTATCGAGAAATGCAAACCAAGGAAATAATGCAATAGCCCAATATCTATCATGTCAAACTGTAGAAAGAGCCCTCTCGAATACTCGAATGTGGGAAGAAGAGCTACCAGTAAGTATGCAGTTATCAACATACAAGACAAGTATCACAATATCCTCACCGACATGTTGGAGATACTTTGTATGATCGGAGTGGCAATGAATAAAATGAGTAGATAGAAGAAAGAATCTATCTTCTCATACCAAGCTTGTGGGGCTTGTTTGAGACTGTAGAGAGACCTTCGGAGCCGAAAAACAAGAGAAGAATCCTGAACAAATCCAACCATTGCTCCATATATATTTCCTCTTGTAGATCTCCATGTAAGAAGGCACTCTTCACATCCATCTGGTATACGGGCCACCCCTGTGATGCAGAAATAGCAAGTACAAGGCATACAGAATCCATCTTGGCAATGGGTGCAAAAGTCTCGAGTAATCAATACCTTCGACTTGTGAAAAACCCTTTGCAACAAGACGAGCCTTATACTTGTCAATGGACCCATCATCTGTGTATTTGGTTTGGTATACCCACTTACACCTAACCATCTTTCTTCCTTTAGGAAGAGATACCAAATCCCAAGTATGATTCTTCATCAAAGAAGAATACTCAACTGTCATCACATCATCCCACTCCGGTATCCCGAGCCTTTGAAAAGACTATGGATCCTCATAAACCGCCTAACACAAAATGGAACTTACTTAGAATGTGCGTGATGATGCCTAGTGGGTGGAATATCCTCTATGAAAAAGAAATGGTTACGAGCCCACTTAGGCATAGTGGACAACATCGGTGGGAATAGGATCCTCAAACCTCATCAACCTTCTCAAAGAAAGGATCCTCAAGATGAGATGAAGAAGAAGAAGGAATGGAAGAAGATGAAAATCATGAGGAGTGAAATGCTCATCAAACTAAATATGTGTTCGAAAAAGAACATCATGTGTATCAGGATCTAAAAGACGATAAGCTCTCATGTCCTCACAATACCCTACAAAGATCAAGGGTTTACTCTTCTTATCCAAAGCTTTCCTTTTCTTCTTTGGCACAAAGGCCCAAGCATGGCTCCCAAAGACTCGAAAAAATGATACATTTGGCTTAGTGTTGGACCAAGCTTCCTCTAGAGTCAAATGCTCAAGTGCTTTATGTGGTGTGCGATTCTGAATATAGTTAGCACAATTAACTGCATTCTGCCCAATAGATAGGAGGTAATCTCTAGAATTCATCATACAGTTAGCCATTTCCTTCAAAGTTCTATTCTTCATTTTGCTAATCCATTTTTGTGGAGTATGAGGAATATAATGTTGGTGAATAATGCCTTGAGTTTAAAAATTCAGAAAACTCATTGCTGAAGTACTCCCCCATTATAGTGAAGAAGGTTCTTTATGCTACTAGAAGATTGTTTTCGACCAAAGCCTTGAAGACTTTGAAGTGTGAAAAAACATCACTTTTGTACTTGAAAAATAAACCCAAGTACGCCTCGAGAAATTATCAATAAATGTAAGTGCATACTTAGCTCCATTGAAAGATGGGGTAGGAAAAACCATCAAGTCACTATGCACAAGCTCAAGTGGTGAAGAAGCTCTCTTAGAAAATTCTTAGGAAAGGATCTTGGTGTTGTTTCCCTAATGCATAGCCATGACAAACTCCCTTAAGACACTATCTACCATGACAAACTCCTTCAAATATTTGTAATTGAGATGTCCAAATCTTTCATGCCAAATATTATCTCTACGAATCTGAATGAAAACCAATCTTACCCCTATAGAACAAGTGTCATCAAAACCTCAAAGTGATATAGTCTAGAACTATGATCAACAATACCCTGAGCAACAAGTGAATGAGGCTCCAACAAAGTTCTTACTTATACCCCATGTGGTGTAAAAGTCACTATTTTCCTTGACCACAATGAAAATTTGATATACATAAAGCAAATTTGTAGTGATGTTAGGAACATATAGTGCATCTTGGATATTGCCACCATCAAGTTGTATATCACCTTTTCCCTCAATAGAAAGAAAGGAAGAATCTCAACCTAATTTTGGAAGTAGAACTCAAACCTAGAGAAACAAAAGACTCCTTGGAAGAAGTCATGTGATGAGAAGCACCAGAATCTATAACCCATGCAAGTGGTGGTGAGATCTCCCAACAACATTTAAGTGCTTTTCCATGCTTTGATTAGAAGGAGGTGGAGTGGAGATAGAAATTTTGTGTTTCTTGTTGCATCCTCTAAAGCTTGCATTTGCTTATAACACTTATTTCTTCATGATTACTACCCCCACAAAAAGAGCATGAATGGCTAGACTTATTCTTGGATTTAGAAGATCCTTGGGTTTTGAGTTATTTTCTTTGGGTTTAGGAACATTTTGAGATGGAGAAGGTGTGGATTTGGTTTTACTGTTTGGTTTTCCCTTGCCCTTAGGATTAGATGCAACTAATGCCTTTTGAAGGTGGAAGACTCAAGGTGAGACAATTTGGATTCTTCCTAGTAAGTCTTTCACAAAATGTTTCTAAGTTAGGAATTTTGAAGGTGTCACCTAAGGCATCCATGCTAGAGAAAAAGGTAGAAGCAAAAATTTGGAATGGTCCTCTCAACTTGGATAGAATCAAGTAAACACACTCTTCATCTTTCTTATCTCTTCCACTCCCCTTCAATTGTGTCAAAAAATTCTTAAACTTGGTAAGATAGTCTATAATTGTTAGAAAATCTTTAGGATTAAGAGAGGTGATCTCAATTTCAAGTTGCATGGCTCTCATATGATCCACCTTACCAAATAAATCCTCCAATTTCTCCCATATTTTGAAAGGAGAGTCACACTTTTCCAAATGAAATAAAATATTTTCACTTACATAAGTTCCTATCAAACCCATACACTCATCAAATTTTCACTGGTACTGAAATTTCTCATATTCTCTAGTGAACATTGGTTGTTCTTTGAAGAAGTTAAAGCCCATAATCCTTTCCACTTAATTATTATTTCCATTATTGGTTTCCATGTGTGGTAATTATGTGTTGTTAATGGCTCAACATGATCTAATGTAGAAGTAGATAAAGATGCCATCCTAAAAAAATTACCAAAATAAATGTAAGAACCAAGCAATGCAACAAGACCCCCAAACAATGCAACAAGAGCCCCCCAGATTTTGGCACTTTATAATTAGTGGCACTCAAAAGTGTTACTGATATGGACTTTACAATTATAGTATTATGATTCTCAAAATAAATATTTCCAATGGAAAGAGCATAAAAAACACGCACTTCACCACAAAACGGAACTCAAAACTAGAGTTACACGATACTAGTAGAATCACAAGCTTTTTTTCAATATTATGCTCTACTATTTATTTTAGTGCTAAGGAAAAAAGAATAAAATGCTCTTGCCTTCACACACAAATAAAATGAAAGGGCTGGAGTTAAGCACCTGATCTAAGTAGGAATCAAAACTTTAAGCCCTCATATGACCATACCATATGAAAGGGTTGAGGATTTATATGGGAGCACCACATAAGTTTGAATAAATACAATAAAAAATATGTACCTAGGTGAAAATGCAGGAGGTAAAATATTAAAAATTCTAAAAATATATGATATTCAAAAACCCTTATTTGCAGAATATGGACACTTACATATGAATGCCAATATAAATATACCACTTTGATGCCATAAAATGAAAAATAAATAGATCATTCCAAGCCATAAATAATTAGAGGATCTTTAAAATAAACCATCAAACACTTGAGTTCTTAAAAATTTTTGCGAGATAACTTTTCGGTAAAAAAAGTTTTTGCACAACAATATCATATATTATTTTGGAGCTCTATGGAATAGATGTGATAAAAGAAGGGCCTTCCTTTATATGGCAAGGAAGATGCCAATCTAAGAACTAGTCAATCCATAGATCAAGCACGGATCAAGGAAAGAACTTGACAAGGAAAGAGCTAGTCAAGACCATAGATCTAGGAAAGAACTATTCATGAAAGATAATTAAAGACCATGTAGATCGTTTATATGTATATTTGATAATTTTGGAAAGAATTATATCATGAACTAAATAATATCTTCTAATATCTAAATAAGATAAAATAAATATCCACACATAAGTGGGTGAGAATATATATAAGAGAATCTAAATAAAGTACCTAGGTGAATATGAGCTAAGGTAAACAACTTGTTATCTTATATGAACATTTATCGATCTTGATTTAAATGAACATCTATGTGTCTTGACCTCTTTTGAGGGCTTAAAGCTTGTTGATTCTAGGACTAGAAGGTGCTTAACTCCAGCCCCCTTTCATTTTATTTGTGTGGTGAAGGAAAGAGCATTTTATTTTTTTAGTGGCGCCTAAAATAAGATAGTAGAAGCATAATATTAAAAAAACTTGTATCAGGTTTTGATCGGTAAGTTTTGAGAAAGTAGGTTTTTGTAAAAGTGTGTGATTTTTTATCTCCCATGAAATATTTATTTTGAGAATCACACTATAATTATAAAGTTCCATAGTTTTGTTTCACTCATGAAGCGGAGCTCAAGGAGTTCGAAGAAAATAATAAGTGGAATAGGGCTAAGCGAGACAAAATCCTAGCTAAGGTGGAAAAGAAATAAAGAGGCTATTGAGACCTTTGTGGGCTGATCCGGAGGATTTTTCACTATGCAGATCTTCCCTAAACTTCCCTAAACCTAGACCATGCTGAAGGGATTCTTGATACCTTTCCGATGGTATGTTGAACTTTAGAATCGGAGTTGTATGCAAATTCTATCGCTGGTCAAAGTTAAGGTCATAAATGGGTCAACCCTGGTCAACAGGTCAACAAGTGGACCAATGGCAAGGTGACACGTGGAAGTTGGTGACAAGGAAAAATTTATGGTCTTGTAATGTTTCAAAATCAGTTCCATGGTATAGATCTCATCACAAGCTTTCCGACACATTTTGAACGGACCAAATCTGAGTTCGTATGCAAAAGTTATGCATTTCGGAAGTTGATTCTTGATGACCATAATTATTTTAAATCTTCAAATTTTTGAATTATTTATGCTAACTAGTGATATTATGTAGGTGGAACATCTAGCCAATATTCCAACTACAAGATACCCTTAGTTAACATATTTTATTAATTCATAAATTAATCCTAAGATATCTATTTGATTAATCCTAATTAAGCACCTTAAATTTCTCAATTTTTGACCAAATCTTCTCTCCCAAGTTTTGGCGCATTTTTCAAGGAAACCAATTTTTCCAAAAAAATCTCCATGAGAGAGGAGGAGGGTGGTTAGCATTATGTGGACTTGGTATGCACATTAAATGGAGGATTTGAAGGCTTTGATAAGGTCTAAAATTGGTAATATCCCATTATACGTGGGATTATTCCTCCATTTTTATGCTAAAATCCACTCATATGGATAAGAGAAAATCATGGGCTTTGGGAGGATTATTGGGAGATTTAAATGGGATTAAATTTACTAAATATACACTTAAGTGTGTATATATATACGGGTATTTGTAAGGTTTAAAGAAGAGAAGAAGAATACACACAAGTGTATTATTATTTGATTGTCTTCGGTAGTTTTGATTCAAGGCCATATTTGAGGGTCTTGGAGGCCGAATGGAGACTTGATGTCTTCTGGACATTTTGTCAAGAATTTAGAGAAGATTCTAGTGATGTGATTCTTTTCCCATTTTGAGTTCATTTGACCTATTTTTGGAAGCAAAATGTGAGGGTTTTTATGGAGAACTCAAGGGAAGGAGTAGAGAGATGATGAACTGGTGCTACGAACTTGTGGAGATGCTTCTCTGAATGGTTTCAGAGGTTCTTAAAGTTTAGTTTCAGTACTATTTGCAGGTTCATCTATTTTATGTTGTATTTACATAATTTAATTATTATTGCAACATAGTTAGAGAGATATATTGATCAGTTTATCATGTATGTACATCTGTAATCTTCTGTTGTATGAAGCTAAGTAGCTATGGAAGTAAAATTATAGTTTACAAGAATGATCCAGGGCCTCTACAGATTTGAATTATTACTCTAATGGGTTTCTATGCAGTTTACAGTTGATTTTCATACCCAAGATCAGGGAGTTTTGAATACCCACAAGGTGGAGAAAGTTGCAGGTACTTGGAGTTTTTGGGAACAGAAACTTGATCTTGAGATCAATGAATCCCACACTCAGTGAAGTACTATTTCAGTTTTAAATATCCATACTGATGTAAATTGTAAAAGAAAGTTTTACATTGGTTTTTAATGGAAATGGTTTGTTATTCGAACCCGGAGATGTAGTCCCAAATGGGATGAACTCCGTTATCAACTTTTGTGTCTTTCATTTTTAGTTTGTTCATTGTTCAGTTAAATGTAGTTGCAAATGGATTTGAATGCATCAGTTAACAAACTTGTGAAGATTCTCAAAACGACACATGAAAGAGTTAAGCAGGAATGAATTCATCAGAGGTTTCTAAGTGAGATTTTTTTACATTCCTAGAACAGTAAAAGAATCCAATTTTCTATTCAATACTAAAGGAAAGTTGAGAATCCGCTTCCAATTCTATGTTTTTAAAAGGAATTGAGAACTTCAGTATCCATTGTGTAAAACTATTTAACCCGGTTTACTGATTAGGGGCTCAATCAAGAACCGACTAAAATAATTGTACCCCAAAAAATCACTTGGAGGATGGACATGCTCAAGAATTTGGGAAAACAACTGGAGGAGATCGTGGAGACAATGAGTGCTAAAGGAGAGGAGCTGAGTTTTGAAGAAGTGAACATCTTGGTGAGTGACCTCTATCAGCAAGCTCGAATGAGATCGACATTTAGGGAAAGTTAGAAGTAGAATTAGGGAAGGATTTCCCTCTCCTCCTCCAGAAATAAACAATTTCCCCATTCTTTCATTCTTTTCCCCATTTCTTCATTCCCTTATTCTTTCTTTCCAACCATTATAAGGATTTTCCATTCTTTATTATTTGAAGAGTGTTTCCAAGGAGGGAGAACAGGTGTAGTGTGGGGTGATGTTGGGCCCCGAAATATTGGCTAAGGATGAGAAGGTGTGTGGGCATGTGGAACCTAGTTGAAGAAGGGCATACGGGGTTAAAGGCACGTAGGAAAGGGTTCTAATCGAGGTTTTAGAACATATGACATGCATACACACAAGACAAGATAGGTTTTAGACTTATCTATATTCGACATCCTAGGAAGCACACAAGAAAATCATGACCCTTGTGGATAAGGTGCTAGCACGATGATTGAAGGATTAAAAGGGAATATTCTAGGCATGAGATGGAAGGTTCTAGAAGACATCATTGCAAATATTGGAGAGCACGGATCTTAGAAGGCATGCTCCCATGGAGGACCACTTCGACACTTGGCAACCGATCTATAACTTCATAAAGGCATGGCGGTGGTTGCTAAGGTTATAAATACAAGTGCCGATAGAAGAAAAATATAGAGTTGGAGAGAGGAGAAGCTCTGCAGAAATATAATGGATTTTAGGTATTTTGAGAATACATAGGAATCATGGCGTGCGTTTAGAGGGATGGGTCTGCATTCATTTTTGTAATGTGATGAACATAGTGTAGTTTTGATGCATGACTTAGCTCTGCATGGTTATATGAGGATCTGTTATGACCTCAAGGGATGTAATGTGGTTATTAAATATATTAATATGAATATAAGGATTTGTTATAAATCATATATGCATTTAGGAGTATAATACTTATGCATTTCCTTTATGTATGAACCATTTCCATATGTTGTTTGTTATTTCTCTTTTCTGGATGCAATGAGATGACAACTTGTTCTAGGTTCTTAGAATGTTGTATAGTTATTTTCTATTCTTCTACATTCAATTATCTATCATAAGATGGTGCATTCTCACAAGACTCACATAAAGGAGAGACTCGACACCCACGTGTGCCTCGGGTGAGTGCCCAGTGCCCGCTGGGTGATAGGCCGGTGTGCATGGGATTAGACTATTGGTCTAAGGGTATAAAATATGACTACATTTGGTCTCCCTTTGTTCTCCAAATTTCTAAGCCCACTTCCCTCACCATCTCATTTCCACTTTAATTATGTCAATGATTCAAAACCATCTTCAAGATACTCTCACACTAAAATACTTGTGACTCCTTAAAGGTTCTTCTCATTAGCATGATTGTCACAAAATAGGAAAGTATGCACTTATCTCCATTTGATGGTTTGAAAGGACTTCACACCCCTTATCAATACCTTACTCAACCTTGATAATGTCTCAATAAATTATTTACCTTTTCATTGATATTTTGGGTTCTAAAGCCATTGTCATACTTTTCTTCACAAGATTATCTCACACCATGGATTACCAACTTGATTTTTTTGTTGATGGCTCTTAGATGTTATTTTCGACATATTCAATGCTTTAGATACTTTAATAAAACTGCCATGCTTGTTATTCAATCCCTTTCTCCATAAATCCTTATAATCATTATCAATATTATCATAGAATTCAAGAAATGAACTATGCACTTATGATTTTCTTCTTGAACACTTTTGCTCCTTTCACATGTAGATATTTTTGTACTGCCTACTTCCTTGATACCTTCCTTTTTACAAATTTATAAATTTTGAGACTTTAACATGAACCCACAAGACCGTTATACCAAAGGATGTCTCATAAGCCCCAAATTTTTGAATTTTACGATCAAAAGAGAGTTAAGAGTAAGGGCTTCTAATGATTTATACTATAAGTCACCCTTCAAATGCAATAAGATCGCACCACCAATTGGATTTTACCAAATACCCCATTATATCACTATCTCACAACAAGTCGAGTTCAAATGCAATAAGATCACACCACCAACTAGATTTTACCAAATACCCCATCATATCACTATATCACAACAAACTTCTCAATTCCCTCAAGGAAAGACTAAGATTAAAAAGTATACTTACAACCTAATCATCTAATTAAACATGCACAATCATATTTAGTTCTTCATAAAGAAAGAATTCTTCTTCATTGTCTCAAGTACTTCCTAGGCTTCTATATGACTTTTTAATCATTAAAATCACCTTCTTGTGTTAGATTTATGATTTCTTATTATTATTACTCTGATTTTTAGTCCTAGAAACACCTTGAATAGGGTTCACAATTCTAAGTTTGTGTTCTTAAATTATTTACTTGATTTAGTCTTGTTATGGATTCTAAAATCAAAAAACCTCCTCCTCAATCACTTACCAACTCTTTTACACTCCTTCATCCATGGGAATCCCCTGAAACACATAGTCAATATCTTTCAAACATACAACTCATTCTCATTAAAGCTAAGACACATTTTCCTTTAGACTATTCAATACCACTTTTAGCCAAACTTTTGAGAGATATTTTAACCCTACCAATCACTTATTTAACTCTTCAAACTTCTTGGAGAAAATCCTTAGTCATTCATGGAATGGTGTTCAATGCTTTGAGACTATTTTTACCTCCTTTTCTTACTTCTCATACACATACTATTGTTTTCCCTCTTGATTTTCCTTTTGAGAAACATAACATTCCCATCACCTTTGAATGTCTCCTTAGGGTTGTAATAATCCTCTATACCTACAATCAATATTAACAACCCATACACATGTTTAAGAAACATCAAAATCATTTGCTCTTTGTACAAACACTCATTCACAATTTATACGAGAAGAAGATTTCATTTATTAACATGGACATTACAATGCTCCTTGAGGCCAAAAAAGACCTCAAACAGGTATTCCTCCTCGAATATTAATTCTCCATCACCTCCACACACACTAATTTTAATTTGAAGCCAAATGTAGAGAGATGAAAATAGTTAGGGTTGTACTAACTCAACTATGACTTGTACTAACCATAGGGGTTTAGGATGGAAAATTAAGATCAAGTGAGTCACTCCCACAAGTGAACACATGTTCCTTGACCCTTTCCATCATTTCGTTCACTTAGCTTACAACATACTAACATAATTATTTCAAATATTCAAATTGTGGCTTTGGAGGAAACCTTCAAAAGACCACTTATTACATAGTTTAAGATTCCAAATGGATTAGATACGCCCAAGGGAAACCAAATGGACTCACCTACACCTAAGGACTATGAAAACCAAAAACTTTACATTTTTACAAGGATGCTCTGCATCATACTCCCAAGTGGGGAAAATTGAGCACATGCCTTTGATTTCTTTCCAATTTTCCAATATCTTTGTTTCTTTGATCTGATTTTTTTTTCTTTGTTGGGATTCATCCTTCTTGAAAATTCTTTCTTTTTTCTTTGAATTCTTCACTCTTTAATTTCTTGCTTAATCTTCACCTTCTTTGCTCCATTATTCTCTCTTCCTCTTCTTTGTCTCTTTCATTCTCATTTGCCACATGAAATCAGGTTCTTGTACATCTTCTTCATCTCATATCTTCTTTAAATCTATTTTAGTTTGATCTTCATAGTATTTATATTCTTCACCATCATGTATTATCTTCATAAGTTTTCTATTTACCATTTTATAGTCTTATTCATCCAAAAACAATTATGATTCCTCTAGTTCATTCATGATTTGTTGCCAAATCATGTCTTCATCAATTATATATACTTCATCATCTTCATATTTTCTTTCATTTTCAATTTCTTGGTCTTTATTCTTGGTAGTTTTATTTATATCTAGCTCTTCATCTTTAATACATGCATTCACACATTCAAAGGAAATATTATAAATAAAATAGTGAGGCCTTATAGCCTCATGAGAAGCTCCATCAATGATCTCTTCTTCACCTTTTTTCTCTTCCTCTTCACCCAACATGACTCCAACTTCGGATAGTAATAACAAGTCTCAACACATCTTTTTGTGATTTTCTCTCTTCTTTCCCAAGAAATAAAATGCTTCTTCTCTCTCTCTCTATAATCCACACAATGGGCCATTTCACTTTTCTCTTCACACTCCATCTAAGATCTTTGCTCATTTTTTTCTTTCTCTTTATTATCCACTTCATCAATTATTCTTAAATCTCACTTATCTCAGTCAACATCTATTCATTAGACATCCTCTCTTTTCTCTCACTCATCCTTAGCTTTTCACAATAGCCAATTGAAAAGAAACCTCTCATTTTTAATTACTTGTCTCCTATCAATCTCTCTTTACGTCACTACTCTACTCTCTCCACACAAGAAAGTATTTTGCACATTTCCCTTTTAAGTACCTCACTTAGGATTATGACCTGGTATTTTGGCACCAAATTGTCTTTTTCCAACCCCGAGACTATTTCACCTTGGAGAAAACTTCACCTTTCATTATCTTCAATTTTAAAACCTTCACAAGGATAAGGTTTCTTTCTTCTTTCACTAGATTTTCCTCTTTTCCAACTTATTCTTCTCCAAAGAACATCACTCACTCGATACCAAATGATGTAGAGATCATTCAACAATAACAACCAACAACAAGTATTAGCACAATCATTTATCAAACTCAACAAAATTAGTACTTTTACCTTGCTCCCAAGTTGCCCGAATTGGCCTATAACCACCAAATTTCACAAAATGATTTAATCAAGAGCTAAAAACTCATCACACATATTAGACACCATCAAACCAACATTTTAGACAATTCATCAAGTTTCAAATCATAATTTTCACCATTAGAGTTGTAAACCTCAATTTCTCCTTTTAGCCCTCTTAAAACAAAATTCTCAAATAAAACTCAAAATAAAAATAATCTTTATTTACTTGGTAATATTTTTATGAACCCATTATCACCTTATAGGTTCTTACAAAGTTTTATGCACTAATTCTATCCAATTTGATTGTATTCCTCTTTTACCATTTTTCTTTAGGTCTATCAACTAGGTCTTGGTACACACAAACCCTAGTGCTGGGAAGAAACCACAAATTTTCATGAATTTTTTATTTTTGGATACCCTTTATTGAGCTTTATCTTTGAGAAAAATTTCAACTTTGAAAATCGTGATACAATATTCCCAACTCAATCTCCTTCTTTAGAATTAGGTCTTCAACTAGATCACCTAGGGTTTTAGACCTACTACCTAGGGTTTAACATTTCCCACTTTTTCCAATATTTGAAATCATATTATTCTCCCTATTTCTCTTGTGCTCTTATGTTATTCACAACATTCACACCCTCCTTATCATTGTTTTGGGAAAATTTCAAGTTTTGGCTCTCTAGACTTCTTGTCTTGTTTTTGCTTTGCTAGACTAAACTCATGTTCTATTTTGGTCTCCCTTAGCTCTCCAAGTTTCTAACCCACTACCCTCACCATCTAATTTCCACTTTAATCATGTCAATGATTCAAAACCATCTTCAAGATACTCTCACACCAAAATACTTGTTACTCCTTAAAGGTTCTTCTCATTAGCTTGATTGTCCTTTGAACATGACGGTATGCACTTATCTCTATTTGATGGTTAAAAGGAATTCACACCCCTTATCAATAAGTTATCTACCTTTTCATTGATATATTGGTTTCTAAATATGATGTCATACCTTTCTCCAAAATATTTTCTCACACCATGTCTTACCAAATTTATTTCTTGTTGATGGCTCTTAGAGGTTAGTTTCACACCTTCAAGGCTTTAGATACTCTAATAACACTTCCATATTTTTATTAAATCGCTTTCTCCTTCACTCATTATGATCAATTTCAATACTATCATAGAATTCATGAAATGGATTGTGCACTTATGATTTTCTTCTTGACACTTTTTCTCCTTTCACGTGTGGAGATTTTTGTACCTACCTACTTCCTTGATACCATTCCTTTTTAAAATTAAAAATTTTGAGACTTTAACAAGAATCCACAAGATCTGTTATACCAAAGGATGTCTCCTAAGCCCCAAATTTGGATATTTTCATATTCAAAATAGAGTTAACAGTAAGGATTCTAATATTTATACTATAATTCACCCTTCAAATGCAATAAGATCACACCAACAACTGGATTTTGTTTGAAACCAAGACACTAACATGGGGGTGAATCAATGTCTATTCAAACTTTGAAAAACTATTTAATTTTCTTAATTAGTGTTGATGAAGCCAAATCAACATTCACAAACAAAATAATGAGAGAGAGCACACAAAGACATGATTTAATGTGGGAAACCCAAACTGGGAAAAAAACCCACTGAAATCAAGAACTAGCTTAGGACAAGAATGTCCTATTAATTTTACATTGATTTCAAGTTGAGCCTCTACTCAACATGGAGATGCAACTCCAAATATTTAACCAAGCTACTACTCAGTCTTTGACAAGATTCAACTTTCCTAGAAGCTTCAACTCCCAAGTATCAATCAAGCTTCTACCTATTTCTTTTCTAAAGCAACATCTCACAAGGAAGCTACTACTCCATTCTTGCTAAGCTACAACTTAGAATTTTTCAATATTTTGATCACACTAATTTTGTTGTCTCAAACAACTGATAGTGACAACTAGATTAGCTCATTCTTCTTCTCAATTTTCCCTTTTATCCACTCTCTTTTGATCATCTAATCAGCACCTTATTTATGTCATACAAGGCTCACAATCACTAGTACTTTCATATCATTCTCTCATTCATTTAATCACCCATTCCTCGCTGAAATATTTTATTCATGAAGAAACTTCTTGTTTACCTTATGCATTTCATGGTTTCAAGATCCTCTTTATCTCTCCTTTCAAAGCACTTATCTCTCCTAGTCTTGATTCATCATGCACTTGATTCTTCATTCACCTCCACCTGGTTTTCATACTTTTAACCTTACTTATATTATCTCGAACCTTCAAGTATGTTTTGTTCATGTTCAATCATGTATGCTTCAATTAGCCTCTATATCAACTCAATCAAATTCTTATCTCAAGCTCATATAACACATGTTGATTTGTGTCCATCATCCAATTACACCCATCTCTTGAGCATACCTCTCTATATCTGCTCACATTCACATAATACTACTTAACTTTTACAATTACTATATCTTCAATACTCTTTTCTCCATCAATCAAAAGGCTCATATCAGCTTCAACAACCCCTTAATTATTCAACAATTGTTCTCAAGTTCATCTTTGTTATTTTCTTCAACTCACATTAGTAGAAACACACCTCCTTTCTTCACAACCACTTTATTAACACACTTAGCCTTTTGTTCACCAAACTATTTTTCTTGATTGATTCTTCAACTTCTCATTCATGGACTTTTCACATTTTCATTCCATATCTCTTCACCTACCTCTCTTCCTTACTCATACAAGATGATGAATGGATTATGCATATAATGACTCTAGAAGTTTTTATTACCTCTGTCATGTTGCAATTATGTTTCCTTGCTTTGGAGACTTGTTTAAGATTCCTTGAGGTGTAATTATGACAAAATAAGTCCCTAAACTTCCTTTCACTCTTTCATAACTACCAAGAGAAATTTTTAACCATTTCATATCTTGATCATGTAATGGTTGCACTAACATTGACTATCTCTTCATCAAAATATTCTTGTTTTGAGGCTAAGCGATGGGAATATTAGAATATGTCATCATAAAAACATGTTATAACATCTTCAACTATCCCTTACAAATTCATTTCACACTTCAACCTTCCCTATTTTCCTTTTCTTCTTCATTGGAGCACAAATAATCACATTAAGTGCAAGCATTAGTTGATCCATCTTTGATTCTTGAAGAAGTAAGGATTTTTGCACTCAACTTTAGGTTCTACAACCATGATCATCAATATATGCATGATTTATCTCCAATATGAAATACTTCAAGATTAGGTAGGCAGAGATGACTCCTTTATCCATTTCTTCATAGTCATGAAGAGTCTAATTCAAGTGAGTTCACATCACGGTCTTGAATTCACTCAATGAACACCATTTAATAGATCTATAAAAAAATCACCTTGAGAAAGATGTTTGTGACCTATTAGACCATTTGCACCATGAATAATCGGGGCATTAATAATTTCTTCATCAATTGTGCATTAAGGAAGGACATGTAGAAATATGCACAAAGAACACATTCAGATTCGAGCAAGATCATAGTGTACCTAGGTCAACACTTGATTCCAAAAGCATGTTTCAAGGAATAAAATAATTATCCAAAACTCCATAGATGGTTTCATTTCATTTCTTGAGGTTCGAGTTTTGCATGAATTTAGGGTAGACAACATGAGGATTTCATTATTCAAAACCCTAAATTATTGTGTCTAGACTTTAAACACTTCACACATCACTTTATGCCAATGCACAAGAAGAGTGACACCAACATAAGTTCTTTCAATAACCTCATACCTTATTTTTACTTGTTGATGGAAGAAAATGTGATTTAAGCCCAAGGAACAACCCTTTTTACCATCATAGGAAACAAATATAGTCTACAAGAGAGAAGAAACAATACTTGTGTGATACTTGTGCCTTTAATATCTAAATCACCTCTCTAAGATACTCAAAGTGCCTTAGCTAACTAACCATACCGATTCGGTCATAATCTCAAAGGATTAAACATGAGAATCATCCAATTTGGGATTTGTGTGCTGAGAGTTCCATGAAGCAACACATGTTAACTTTATTTTAATGACATCTTGACAAGTATTCACTTATATGCTCAAAATTTCCATTAATAACTCAAATGGAATCCCTATAGCACCTCCATCCTATTTATAATAGTGTTTATAAGTGAGCTTCCACTAGCACAAATCAAATTTAGTCTTCTTAACAAGAATTAAGCATGACATATTAGACGATGGAGATCGGGATTGCACATTTTCTTCACCAAAGTCATTAGGACTTCAACACACCATTTTGGATCTTTATCAAATTACCACACCATTTATTAATCCAATTATCAATTCATATCACTAATATTACCTTTAATTACTGGTGGTTCACCTTGGAGTCTTCAAAACCAAATTGAATATGCAAGACTTGCAAAAAGCAGAGCATTTTCGTACAACAAAACCATGCTTGGATAAAAATATACCACCATTTTGTCTTATAAAAATTATTTTATACTTATGATGGGTTTACCTACTTTAAAAAGTCATTTGGAGTCAAAATAACTCATTTTTGCTGCCTACCACTTCAAGAAGGAGGCTTGAGGAGAGAGAAACCATGTTAGAAAAATGAATAGAACTTATTTGTTTCTTGTCAAATTTCCTTTAAAAATGTTTTAAAAGTTTAGTGTTTGAGTGATTTTCAAAACTACCTTCTATTATTTATCCAAAGGAGGCTTGATAATTTTATTTGGGTGCTAAGAAGACATGGTGCTCAAATTGCATTCCTCAAGAAACCAATTTTAGTAAAACTTGAATAAATTTCACAATATTCTTCAAAACTTGATGAAACTTGACATGAAGCACTAAAATACATCCATCTACATGTTCCATAGCTTGTTTCCTCATAAATTTACTTTACTATTCAAACCAATCTCATTTTCCTAAGCATTCATTATTAGTCCTCAAGGGTAGTTTTGGTGACAATTTGAATTTTGCCTCTAACAGCTAAAGTAGACCTCTTGGATGCTCATACATACCCTAGGAAATGTTCCTAGGCTCCTCTCATACTTACCTAATCTTTTCATGACCTTTTTTCATACATCTCATTAGGTTTTAGAACTAGGTCTAAATGAGCTAGTTTCAACTATGACTCCCAACACTTGACCTGATGCTCACTCTAAAAGCTCTTGCACATCCTGAATCATCAATTCTAACCTATAGACCACCTAAGAGCAAGAACACAACCATCTCCATACCTCAAGTGGAATCCCTGCCTCACCGGCCAAACCTACAACACATTAAAAGAAACCATCTTGAATGCTCAATGAACTTGATAAGGCACTACCAATCAACCTTCATGTCCCGAGTTGAGCCTCACTTCACCACTCACACCTTTTCCATCAATGCCACCTGACATCAATGACAACACTAATGCACTAGGGTTCAACATATTTTACCAAATACCTCATCATATCACTATCTCACAACAAACTTCTCAATTCCCTCAAGGCAAGATTAATATTAACAAGTATACTTACAACCCAATCCTTTAATTGAACATGTATAGTCAAATTTAGCTCTTTAAATCTTAATACCAAAAGAAGGAATTATTCTCCATTGTCTTAGTGCTTCCTATGCTTCTATATGGCATGTTAAACCTTAAAATCACCTTTTGTGTTAGCTTTTGATTTCTTATTAGTATTACTCTTATTTTTAGTCCCAAAAACCCTTGAATGTGGTTCATAATTTTAAGTTTGTATTCTTAAATTATTTCACTTGATTTAGTCTTATTATGGTTTATAGAATAAAAAAACCTCCTCCTCAATCTCTTACTAACGTTGTTAAGCTCCTTCATCTAGGGAATTCCCTGAAAAATAGTCAATATCTTCAAACATACAACTCGGTCTCATAAAAGCTAAGACAAAGTTTCCTTCATACTATTCAACCCCACTATTAGCCAAACTTTTGAGAGATAGTTTAATCCTACCAATTCTTATTTAACTCTTAAAACTTCTTGAAAACCCCTTAGTCATTCATGGAATGATGTTGATGTTTTGAGACTATTTCTTACCTCCTTATCTTATTTCTCATACACAGACCACTATTTTCCCTTTGATTGTCCTTTTTGAGAAACATAACATTCACATCACCTTTGAATTTCTTATTAGGGTATGTAGCAATACTTTATACCTACAATAAATATTAACAACCCATACATGCTTAATAAACATCAACAATCATTTACTCTTTGTAGAAACACTCATTCACAATTTATACTTGTAAGAAGCTTTCATTGATTAACATGGACATTACAATGCTCTTTTAGGTAAAAAGAACCTCCAAATACATTTTTCTCCTCTCGATACTAATTCTCCATCACCTCCACACACACCAATTTTAATGCTTCCTAGCCAAATGTAGAGAGATGGCAAATAGTGAGGTTCTACTTACTCAACTATGACTTGTACTAACTATAGGGGTTTATGATGGAAAGTTAAGATCAAGTGAGTCACTCCATAAGTGAACACATGTTTCTTGAACCTTTTCCATCATTTCATTCACATATCTTACAACATACTAACATAACTATTTCAAATATTCAAAGTGTGGCTTTGGAGGGAAACCTCCAAAAGACCACTTATGACATAGTTGAAGAGTCTAAAAGGACTAGATACACCCAATGGAAAACTCGATGGACTCACCTACACCTAAGGACTATGAAAACTAAAAAATTTGCATTTTTACAAGGATGCTCCTACATCATACTTCCCAAGTGGGGGAAATTTAGCTCATGGCTTTGATTTCTTTCTAATTTTCCAATTTCTTTGTTTCTTTGATCTAATTGTCTTTCTTCTTTATTGAGATTCATCCTTCTTGAATCTTATTTATTTTTTTCTTTCATTCTTCACTCTTTTATTTCTTTCTTGATCTTCAACTTATTTTCTCTAGTCTTCCCTCTTCCTCTTCTTTTTCTTGTTCATTCTCATCTACCACAAGAAATCGGGTTCTTGTACATCTTCTTCATCTCATATCTTATTCGAACTTGGTTTAGTTTGATCTTTATAGTATTTGTATTCTTCACCATCATGTATTATCTTCATAAATTCTCTCTCTGCCATTTTTTAGTCTTCTTCATCCACAAACAAGTATAGTTCCTCTGGTTCATTCATGATTTTTTGTCAAACCATCTCATCGTTAGTTGTATATCCTTCATCATCTTTATCTTTTATCTCATTTTCAGTTTCTTGGTCTTTATTAATAGCAATTTTCTTTGTTTCTAGCTCTTCATCTTTAAGAGATGCATTCAAATGAAATATTATAAATAAAATAGGAAGGCCTTATAGCCTTGTTAGAAGCTCCATCAATGAGCTCTTCTTCACCTTATTTGTCTTCCTCTTCACCCAACATGACTCCAATTTTGGATAGCAATAACAAGTCTCGACTCATCCTTTTTCTTTTCTATCTTCTTTCCCAAGCAATAAAATTCTTCTTCTCTCCATAAGCCACACAATGGCCATTTCACTTTTCTCTTCACACTCCATCCAAGAGATTTACTCACTTTCTTCTTTCTCTTTATCATCCACTTCATTGATTCTTCTTCAATGTCACTTATCTCAGCCAACATCTCTTCATTATTAATCCTCTCTTTTCTCTCACTCATCCTTAGCTTTTCACAATAGCCAACTGAAAATAAACCTATCATTTTTGCTTACTTTTCTTCTCTTATTCTCTCTTTACTTCACTATTCTTCTCCACACAAGAAATTTTATTTGCACCTTCCCCTTTTAAGTACCTCACCTAGGATTATGACATGGTATTTTGGCACCAAATTGGCTTTTTTCCAACCCTTAAGTTTTTTCACCTTGAAGAAAACTTCACCTTTCATTATCTTCTCTTTTCAAGCCTTCATAAGGATAAGGTTTCTTTCTTCTATCAATAACTTTTCCTCTTTTCCATTTAACGTATTCTTCTCCAAAGAGAATCACTCATTCGATACCAAATGATGCAAAGATCATTCAAAAAACACAACCAACAAGTGTTAGCATAATAATTTATCAAAATCACCAAAATTAGTACGTTTTACCTTGCTCCCAAGTAGCACGAATTGGCCTATAACCACAAAATTTCACAAAATGACGAAATAAAGAGTTAAAAACTCATCATACCTATTAGACACCATCAAACCAACATGTTATACCACTTCATCAAGTTTCAAATCATCATTTTCACCATTTGATGTGTAGACCTCAATTTCTCCTTGTAGCCTTCTTAGAAACCTTTTTCTCACATAAAAATCAAAATACAAAGAATCATTCTTTACTGGTAATGTTTTTAGGAAACCATTATCCTCTCTAGGTGCTTGGAAAGTTTCATGCACTAATTCCAAGCCAATTTGATTTTATTCCTCTTTTACTATTTTTATCAAGGTTTCTCAACTAGGTCTTGGTACACACAAACATTGGAGCTAGGAAGAAACCACAAATTTTAATGAATTTTTGTTGATATTTTGGATACCCTTTATTGATCTTCAATTTTAATAAAAAATTCAACTTTTAACTCCGATACAATATTCACAACTCAATATCCTCCTTTATAATTAGATCTTTAACTAGATCACTTAGGATTTTAGTCCTACTAACTAGGGTTTAAAATTTCCCATTGTTTCCAAGATTTGAAATCACCTTATTCCCCTATTTCTCACTTGTTTAGGCCATTCACATCATTCACAACCTCCTTTATCATTATCTTGGGAAAATTTCAAGTTTTAGCTCTCTAGACTTCTTGTCTTGTTCTTATTTTGCTAGACTAAACGTGTGCTCTATTTTGTCTCCATTAGCTCTCCAAGTATCTAACCCACTTACCTCACCATCTCATTTCCACTTTAATCATGTTAATGATTCAAAACAATCTTTAAGATACTCTCACACCAAACATTTTTTGCTCCTTAAAGGTTCTTCTCATTAGCTTAATGTCACAGAACAAGACAGTGTGCACTTATCTCTATTTTATGGTTTAAAAGGACTTCATACCCCTTACTAATACCTTACTCAACCTTGCTTATGTATCCAATAAGTTATCTACCTTTTAATTGATAGCTTGGGTTCTAAAGCCACTATCATAACTTTCTCCACAAGACTATCTCTAATTGTAGACACAAAATTATGCACTTTACACATAATTTGTCTGGTCTTATATTATTATTTAGAAGGTTCTCAAGTGTACAAAGTACAAATAAATCCCACCTTTTGGCCATATTTATTTTACATTTTATTTCATAGCTCCTATGTATTTTTTAGCACTTATCCATCCACCTCACAACTACCCCAAAATTCTATCCCTAAATCATGGCACCCCATCATGTTAGGGTTCCCTAGGCACCCCGATCTATATAAATCTCTTTTCGCTTCTTTTTGGGTTATTTATTAATTTTGGTCATCTTTATCTTTTTCTCATTGGCCTTATCAGGATTAATTATGAAATTAAGCTTGAGAGCCTATAAATATAAATTTATAAGACCATAATGAGGGTCCTAGGTCATAGCATTACACACTACTATCACTCCATCTAGGGTTGCATCCATTACATCACTTGCATCCACATAGTTCCATGCATCAAGGATAATATATCTATGTCACACACACTTCATAGGGGGATTCTATTCTATTCCATGCACACATGTTATTTACATTTTTATAGTTACTATTGCTCGCTACTTCACAAAGTACAACTGGCACGAGAGCACCTAGGGCATGACATGCACACACACACTAGAACTACATCCGGGTCTGAAATGTAGTGCAATGCTCAATGATAAGTCCACTATCTTGGCAGCTGAGGTCAATCTGACCCATTCATTTGCATCTTTTATTTTTCTAGGGTTTGATACTTCTCTTTGCATTGCAAGTCATTTTCCAGCTCATCCAACAAATCCATCATGACACGTAGATAAGTTTTTGGAACCAACTTGTGACCATACCAGTTTCATGTTTTGAGAATTTACAGTGTTTAGAGTACCCATATTTCAGACCAGGGCACCCCAAGGTGCCTCTAGTACACTCCTAGGTGCCCCAGTCACTTCAAATCCTTCAGATCTATCCTTTGTAGGGTCATTGAGTGTTCACTGTACTTCCGGATCTTATTCTCAAACATGTGACACTATGCGACCATCTACAGAAATTAGCTAAGCCATTTCTCCCTACTCTCTTGCACATCTAGGGTTTCATTTTACTTAGCATGTGTATTTACATCTACTTTACTATTGTTTATTGCGTTTATATAGTGTTTTATTCCTCCTAATTAAATTAACTAGGATTACCACTTCCTGCCAATCAATCCCAATTTTATTTAATCACTAACCCATTTCCCTCACCATCGCATTTCCACTTTAATCATGTCAATGATCCAAATTAATCTTTAAGATACTCTCACACCAAAATACTTATTTTTCATTTAAGGTTCTACTCATTATCTTAACTATTACGTAACGATAAAGTATGCAACTTATCGTTATTTGATGGTTTAAAAGGACTTCAAACACTTTATCAATACCTTACTCAACCTTGCTAATTTCTCCAATAAGTTATCTACCTTTTCATTGATAGCTTGGGTTCTAAATCCATTGTCATAACTTTCTCCACCGGACTATCTCACACCATGGCTTACCAACTTGATTTCTTGTTAATGGCTCTCAGAGGTTATTTTCACACCTTCAAGGATTTAGATACTCTAATAAAACTATCATGTTTGTTGTTTAATCCCTTTCTCCTTAACTCCTTATAATCATTGTCAAGACTATCACGAGAATTCAAGGAATGCATTGTGTACTTATGATTTGCTTCTTGAACACTTTTCTCCTTTCACATGTAGAGATTTTGGTACCTACCTACTTCCTTGATACCCTTCCTTTTTGTAAATTAAAAATTTGATACTTTAACAAGAATCCACAAGACTATTATACCAAACGATGTCTCATAAGTCCCAAATTTGGGCATTTTCAAAGTCAAAATAGAGTTAATAGTAAGGGCTTATAAGATTTATTCTAGAACCCCCCTTCAAATACAATAAGATCACACCACCAACTAGATTTTACAAAATATCCCATTATATCACTATCTCAAAACAAACATCTCAATTTCCTTAAGGCAAGACTAAGATTAACAAGTATACTTACAACCCAATCCTCTAATTGAACATGTGCAATCAGATTTATCTCTTCAAATCTTAATACCAAAATAAGGAATTCTTCTCCACTATATTAGTGCTTCCTAGTTTCTATATGGCATGTTAAACCTTAACATCACCTTCTTGTGTTAGCTTTATGATTTCTTATTAGTATTATTTGAGTTTTAGTCCCAAAAACCCTTAAATAGTGTTCATAATGTTGGGTTTTAATTCATAAATTATTTCACTTGATTTAGTTTTGTTAGGGTTTCTAAAATCACAAAACATCCTTCTCAATCTCTTAGCAACTTTTTACACTCCTTCATCCGTGAGAATGCTCTAAAACATATTCAATATCTTCAAACATACAACTCAAGTATCATATAAGCTAAGACACGGTTTCCTTTACACTATTAAACCCCACTATTAGCCATACTTTTAAGAGATAATTTAACCCTACCAATCACTTATTTAACTCTTCAAACTTCTTGGAAAAACCCTTAGTCATTCATGGGAGTGGTGTTCAATGCTTTGAGAATATTTAGACTCCTTGTCTTAATTCTTATACATAGACCATTGTTTTCCCTCTTGTTTGTCCTTTTGAGAAAAATAACATTCCCATCACCTTTGGATGTCTTCTTAGGGTCTATAGCAATCCTTTATACATGTAATAAATATTAACAACCCATACACATGCTTAAGAAACATCAAGAATCATTTACTCTTTATAGAAACACTCATTCACAATTTGTACTATAAGAATCTTTCATTGATTAACATGGACATTACAATGCTCCTTGAGGCCAAAAATGACCTCAAAATAGAGATTCCTCCTCTTAATACTAATTCTCCATCACCTACACACACACCAATTTGAATTCTTCTTAGCCAAATGTAGAGATGGAAAGTAGTTAGGGTTCTACTTACTCGGCTATGTCATATCTTTACCATAGGGGTTTATGATGGAAAGTTAAGATAAAGTGAGGCACTCCACAAGTGAACACATGTTCTTTGACCATTTTCCATAATTTCATTCACCTAGATTACAATATACTAACATAACTATTTCAAATATTCACATAGTTTAACATTCCAAATGGACTAGATACACCCAAGAGACAACCAAATGGACTCAACTACACCTAAGGAAAATGAAAACCAAAAAAATTACATTTGTACAATGATGCTCTGCATCATACTTTTAAATTGGTTCCTTAGAATCAATCTCAATACACTTCTAATTATATTACATAAATTCATACAAATAATCCTATCAGTCCTCCATATGATCTTGTGGTACACTCCCAAAGGGTATGTCCTCTCCACTCACTCATTCTAGTTTTTCCCTAACACATCAGCTCTAAATGACACCATTAATGCAATTTCTATTGATTTACCTCCTATATCTTTACAAGCTTCAGATTTTTTTGACTTTTATCATTCTCTTCACCCACTAAATGTATTAATTGAGTCCATATTTCCTCTTTTGGTCCCATTTTCACTTTCATCTTATAGACACCTATAATTTTGTCTACATGGTCTTATTACTAAGATCATACTAATTATCCTAGTCTCGTGTTAATTTACTACATTGGACTAGTAAATTACCCTTTCTAACCTCTCCTACACCCCTAAACCCTACTAATACCTCTCTAACCAGCTTCTATAAGCTTGTTTCCCTTTAATTAACCTTGTTTAGGTTAATTAACCATCTTATTGACTTTCTAAGAAGTATTTGAATTTTTTTAACAAATATCTTACCTTTCCAAATGGCCACTTAGCTTCCTAAAAACTTGTTCACACCTCCAAATATGTTTTTCTAAAATCAAATTTTTGAACCTTTTTAGTCCCACATGCATCCAAAACATCCTTTTCTCAAATCCAAAAACTATAAATAGAGGGATACCCCTCCCACCTTTTCCTAAGAACACTCTCTCTCTCTCTCTCTCTCTCTCTCTCTCTCTCTCTCTCTCTCTCTCTCTCTCTCTCTCTCTCTCTCTCTCTCTCTCTCTCTCTCTTCTCTCTCTCTATTTAAGCCATTTTAGGTCTCTTGGAGTTATTTCATAATTTATTTGAGCTATTTGCTTGTTATTTGCTAATCCATTTCAAATCTTTAGGTAAATGGGAGAAGTCATTAATAGTGAGCTTCCATTCTTAAGCTTTTGAAACATCAACAATCACAAAAATGATTGCTAGAGCTTTAATAGGTTCATTTATTGATAGCTTTCATGGAGTAGAGAACTAATATAGTCATGTTTAGAGGTTGATTGTTTGTTTCAAGCTTTATATATGCATGCAAATAGGTAGTTCTTGATTATCTCTAATTTGATGGTTATTGAGTTGTTTGTTTAAACCTTTTGGGGTATCTTTTTGTTCTTACCCCATTTTATAAGCTTTTACAAACTTTTCATTGCACACATTTGGCACACCCGATGGGACATACTCCATAGTCCTTTTTAAATATTTTCTAGGCTTTACATGTCCATTTTTAATCATTTTAAATCTTTCTAGGGTTAAAAGGCTTATCTTTTAATAGATTTCATGTTTTAAACAAGCTAAATCTCCCTTTTTCCTAAACATTTAATGGGTCTAGCTATAAATAGGTTTCCATGATCAACAACTAACATGTTTTCTTCTTAAAAAATTCATTTCTATGAGTTTTTCAAGTTTTTGTAGGGGTACATGTAGGTGTACTAGATCGGAGCGTCTCTGTCGAAAACAGATGCGCACTCATCTAGTTATATTTTACACTTTCGGACCATTTACAAAGGGTCGCGTACTTGTTGCAGTGTCGGTGTATCCATTGGAATGACACGTGTATCCATGTCTCTGAAATGCATGAGTGTTTTAACATACTATGATAATTCTATTTTTAGCTCGTAGGTATATCCGTTGAAAGGAAGTGTACCCATTAAAACCCTAGTGTATGCATTGTTCGCCCGCATAGGTGTTGGACCTCACTTTTTTAGTTTAGAGATTTTTCAAGTGTGTATGCTCTTCCTCATACCTTCTAGGTGATATTGGGAACCAAAAACACTTCCAAAACCTTCTTGTTGAGTTCAAAACACTTGTTTTACGCTTCATAATGGATTAAAGTTCAAAGTAGGTTAAAACGAATTCCTTTTTACAAAAAACTTCAAGTATTTTCCATTATTTTATAGTTGAGTTTGTTGCGTTGTGTATGCTCTTCCCTTGCACCTCTTTTGGTGATATTGGGAATCGAAGCAACATGTGAACTCTCTCTTTTATCTTTTGGAAAATCATTAACTCCTTTCATGTAGAACCAAAACTCATTTGTCGAAGAAAGGAGTTTGAAATACAAACCTACTAAATCGTGTCTACGATTCTAGGTTGCCAAATGGTGTGCTACTTAAAACCACATTAAGATAATCAAGATAAAAAACACACCACATACATCACAATGTATTGTAGGTTTTGAAAAAAGGGTACATCCCTATCCACTCAACTAGAACATAACCCCTTTGGCATAACACCTTAAAATACAAAAATGGGAGTGGTTTTAGGAACCCTAAAGTAATCCATCACTAAGTAACCTTGTGGATGAAATAGGAAGCGCTTTGCTTACCCACTTAACTAGTTTTTATATTGTGAGTTAGAATCAAATTTTTACGTAGATCGTGACCTCAAAGTGACAATACAACTAAACGTAATAGTTTCTCACTATATCATAAGGGGGTAAAATAAATTCAATATACTCCTTGGGAAACCTTGGTAAATCGAGCTCACAATTAGACAAACTATTGACACCTAATTCAGGTGATCTACTTAGGAAAGCCATTTTTTCTTGGAGCCCACTTTACTAGTCCATTATCACATCTTGTCGAACCATTACGAAGTGATGACTTACTTGGAGTCTAAACCTTATTTTTAGAATAAGGAAAATATTCCACTTAAGTTAAATATAAGTTTTATTCATCATGAGATTTACAATGTATCACTTAGCTTAGTTTCTTTCTCACCTTAGGACAAGGTGAAACTCTACCCAAGTGACGCTTAGTTTATTTCCACCTCATTTGGTCTATACCCTTGCATTCTTGTTGCCCATTTGGGAAAAGAAAAGAGGTCGTGAGTATTATCATAGACAGTATTCACCACTTTTTGTATGTTTACACCCATCCATGTTTTGCGGTTGGGTTTGTTAAACATCTAAAAGTGTTTAAGTACATTTTCACATCTTTGATAGTCCTTTGATCTTGATTTCATATTGTCTTCGTAGCTAGGATTTTGTTTCGTCATTATTTCCCCTTGAGTTGTTATTTTTGCTTGCATTTTACCTATACAATTATGGTACTTACATCTTGTTTTCATTTTTGAGAACTTAGCATAAGTTTCTTTATTGTATGATTACGTTTCTCCCATGGATAATAACTTCTAGCTATACTTGTATTTAATTTTGATTCCCACATCATCTAAGTTTTTGAGAGTGTTGATACTGCTTTATTTATATCGTGATGACATCATCTTGATGCTAACACCTTGCTTTTTTAGTTAACATATCAAAATAGTGTTGTTATGATATCCATCTTTGTAACTTTCATTATCAAAAACATAATTTTGTCACAAGCATTTGAACTTTCATAGTATATCTTGTGGAGAGATTGCGTCAATATCACTTTGGTACTTAGGTCTTGTTGGAATTCTAACTCAACCTATATGTTGATAGGGTATTGTCACTATCTATCTTGCACCCATCGTTGAGATCATAGCTTAGGGTATAGTCTTTCTAAAAAATAGTTTGAGTGATTGTTTGGTTTCTTTAGGGTGTTTGTGTGATTGTTCCTAGAACAATAAATAGTTGCATAGCATTGCATTTAGGACACACTAGGATATTTAGAATTTAGATGAATTACATGATGTATACCTAGGTTTCATACAACATTGAATACATTTAGACAAAACCTAGTACAACTTTGACTAGTAATGCCAAGAATCACGAAAATGGCATCTAAACTAAACAAGTGTGACTTGGAAGAAAATCTTTTTGCATCATTCCCATTCAGTGGTAATAACTTATCACCTCTCTTTTCGTAAGTCAAAGACACAAAACCTTTGGTCGATCATAGCGGAGAAGAGTCTAATTCTTCTAAGGAACAACATAAGTTAGACCTAGTTTGCTTCGACGAGCTCCTTTATTATAACAAAGATCAAGTACTTGTAAGAGTTCTTGAGTTAGGAGCCAAACTTCCACAAGAACATGAAGTGGAGACTAAGACCATTAACTATAAAATAGAAGAGCGACCATCCCTCTTAGACATGGATAACCCCTTTGATGTAGGGTATGCTTCCACTTCGGACAACATAACAAAAATGTTGAAGAAGACCCATCAAAACAAATAGGTGATTTGTGAATACCTTATTCTAAGGCTTCGTGCAAAGTAAAATTTGAACATGAGCACAAAGGCTCGTTGCCTCCTATGTTTGATGAAGAAGACGATCCCTTAATTTAAAGAATATATCCTCCAAAAATAGATATTGAAACTCAATCAAAAGTTAGCAAACTTAGGCACTTCGAGTAAGAATGTGCATAAAGATAAACTCAAGACAAAATCAAGTGAGTTTCACTTTGATCCATATGATGGTAACTTTTAAAGTTCTTTAAGGTAAATAGACAAAAGTATCACCTATAAAGGAACAACTCATTCAACAAGAGTTACAATCAATGAAAAATATGCTTTCTTATGCTACAAGAAAGTAATGTAGGACACAGTAGGAAATACCTATATGAAGAGTTATGTCCTTACCCCTTTGATAAGGATATGTTACGACAACCATTTCCAAAACATTTCACCATCCCTAAATTCAACAAGTATAAAAGCAAAGGTGATCCTTGTGATCACATAAAAGACTTCTACATGGCTTTTCAAGAGGTTGCATATATCGATAATTTCCTAATATGATTATTTCATTATAGCCTAAAACTTTGGCTTTAGAATGGTTTTTTATTATACCCAAGGGATCCATTATGACATGGCCCGCACTAGTGAAAAATTTGTGTGACATTACTCCTTCAATATGGAGAATGATATCACCATAAATGACCTTTGCAATGCAAAATAGAAACCTAATGAGACCTTTGTGGGCTTCTTATAGTGATGGCATGGATTGGCAAGTCGTTTCCCTTGTGCCCTACCAAAAAAATAGCTAGTGAGCATATTCATCCCTAACTTAAACCCGGAAATAGCCTTTCATTTACAAATGCACTGCGGCTCTAACTTTGAAGAAGTTATAGAGAAAGGTAGTCAAATCAAAAAGGCTCTCATTGCAAAGGTACAATTAAACCAGTCATAAAGGACAAACATGAAACAAAACCCTCAGATAAACAAAAATTCTTCAACAAAAACAAACATGTCGTTGGCAACAAAGCATTTACAGACTCCAAAAGAATTGAAACTATCTGATTGGTCCACTTCTAAAGCTTTTGTAAGGACCTCACCCAAAGACACCTACAAAATGTACATTTACACCACTAACTGAATCACTATCTCGCCATACTTAAATAGTTAGATGCGGTTAACATAGTGCGATGACCCAATCGTGACGGTACCATATCAGAAGATACTCCAAAATCAAGTTGATTAAAGAACATGAGTATTGTGATTTCCATCACGTCAAAGGACACAAGACTTATAGGTTTTGAGACTACGACATTATATACAAGACCTCATCGAAGAGGGAAAAATCATAGATTCACCCCATACTTAGGATAGGGTCCCAATGAGAAAATAGGTATATTCAAAGAGCCCTTTCCTAACCATGCAAATAAGAAACACAAAAATCTAGATCATGGACAAACTTCCAATGACTATAGGATTGTTTCCTGTATTTATCCAACTAATGATAGTCCCTTTGATTCCCTTATAGGTTGTATCCGTTCATCTGATGAATAGGTTAATACGATTAGGATTTTAGAAAAAGTTGTGTGGTAGGTACACGACATGCTCATTTGATCATACCAGATCCCCTATTTATTCCTCAAGAAGGTCATTACAATTTAATAGAACAGTTGGAGAAGACACCCTTAGGATATCGATTTTAGATCTCCTCAAAATCTCTATTGCTCATAAAAACATATTATATAAAACACTGCTAGATTTTAGAGTCTCAATAGATGTAAATCCTACACACCTTCAAGCAATGATTACACACTTTGATTCCAACAATCATATCACTTTTGATCACACTATAATCCCACTTAATGACCCAAAGCACAACTTACCCCTATACCATAAGTAGTTGTTACTCATCGTAAGATCAAGAGAGTACTTGTGAATGGTGGATCTAGTTTAAATATTTACACTTTGAAGCTAGTTAAGTAGTTGGGCCATTCAGAAATAGATCTATGGGCTAAAACTATTACAATCATAACATATGATAATGAGGAACGTGAGTCAACAGGTACTATAGTAGTTCCTATGGAAGTGGGGCCGACATGTCACGATATGAATTTCCATGTCCTTAACATAGATCTTCCCTATAACATGCTCTTGGGACACCCATGGATTCACGCCATGCGGGATATTTCTTCCACCTTCCATTAATGTATTAAGATGTGCCATGAAGGATAGATAATCACCCTTTAGGGTGATCAGAACGTTCACACCTTATAGGGCATTGTATAGTTTTCTCATGCGGCCTATGAATGTCCTTCTACAGATATTATTATTCCCTTACACACAAAGGCCATGAGAGAATGGGTGGATCTAGAACACTCACTCCTTGCAATCAAAACTTTCCTTCATTGGTCAACCCTTTCTCATCATGGGAGGCAACATCGGAAAAGTATGGCCCAGGTGAGCAGTTTACTCTTTAGTAGGCCTTACTGTTATCAGATCTTTCAGTATCACCCATGATACGGGGAAAACCTTACTTTCAATTCAAAATCACTAGAGATAGATGCCCTGAACCCTTTGAGAGATTCATCCCTAGTGGTATCTTGTCTGAGGAAAAAATGTTAGAAGATCCCACCAGGAGAGCACATAAGGGTACCATGGCATCATGTCATCAAGCCCCATAGTATATCAAAGGCCACCGCATGATGTATGTCATGGGTTATAATGGGTTTGGATTTAATATCAATACACAAGACGGTTAGTACTCATTCCTATCCATCATTTCAAATCTAACAAGCATGGCCTTGGAATTAGACCTCATGATGATCCACCCTTTGAGATTGATGCCACCTCTTCTGAACATGAGGATGGCTCATCTCATTCTAGATAGTGATGCAGATTCCCAATGTAGCCTCTACGAGGATCTTGCCTCCATGAACCTATTCCCTGATTCAATTTTTTTACCTTATCTAGATCAAATTCCCAAACCAATTATCAAGTAACCCTTATATATCCGAACTTGTAGATTGGGATCAACAATTTCATGTGTCACTTGATTTCTTTGAAAATGATGAGGCATTCACAAAATTCATGGGAATCAAGGATTCTATTCCAACGAGGGATCACAAGAAAGGATTTTCCATCAAACTAGATGCATGTGCATACTTTGGAGAAGAAGTAGAGATGTGTGGATACTTGAGTAAGAAGGTTGTAAGAAAGAATAAGAATACGTCAGAGAAGCCTTGTGGGAAGAACAAGTGCAAGTCTCATAGTGAAAAACTTTTTGAGGCCCTAGTAGATAAGAAAAATGAAGAAATCATAGAAGAAGTAGAATATCCTTATAAAGATGATCTCACACCTTCTAATGAGGTTGATATTACTCTTCCCCCTGATCTACTGAGATGGAGGATGCTTCCAAAATGATTGTAGAAGAAATGATCAATGTCAATATTGGCTCAGAAGAAGAGCCTAAAATGATAAAGTTGGGAGCTTCACTCTCAGCACAAGAAAAGAAGGTTTTTGTGGAACTATTGTGAGAATATGTAGATAAATTTTTGTGGTCATACATAGATATGCCTAGTTTGGACCCGGAATTAGTCATGCACAACCTTTTTGTGCACCCAAATGCCAAACCTATCAAGAAGAAATTGAGAAATATGCACCCCAAGGTTGCACTACTTGTCAAAAAGGAACTTGAAAATTTATTAGCTGCTGATTTTATTAAACCTATTGACTATTCGGATTAGATATCCAACATAGTCCCAGTTTAGAAGAATTTGGTTGGTATAATATTATGTACCAACTTCCACAAAATCAATAAAATGTGTCCCAAATATGACTTCCCTTTCCTAATATTGATATGATCGAAATCGATTCTACCGTTGGTTATGAAATGTTATCCTTAATGGATGGTTTTTCAGGTTATAACGAACCGAATTACAAAGGAGGATCAGCATAAGACAACTTTGTCACCCCTTGGGGAACATTTTGTTGCAAGGTCATGCCTTTTGGACTCAAGAATGTCGGGGCCACCTATCAACGTGCAATGATGGTCATCTTCCATGACATGATGAATGACATCATGGAGGATTACATTGATGATATCTTAGCAAAATCCAAAACTAGAGGAGAGCACTGAAGTCTTTGAGACATATTTTTAGTATCTCAAAGATTACAAGGTGCGTCAAACCCTAGGAAGTGTGTCTTTGGCATTTTTTCAAGGAAGCTCCTAGGTTTCATCATTTCACAAAGAGGAATAGAGGTGGATCCTATAAAATTTATAGCTATCACATAAATGCAACCACCTACAAATATCAAACAACTAAGAATTTTACAAGGAAAGATTCAGGTAATCCACCATTTTATTTCACATCTTGCAAATAAGTGCCATCCATTTACACATCTCCTTAAGAAATATGTTACATTTAACTGGGGACAGATTGTCAAAAGGCATTTGAACTGCTTAAACAATACCTTGTCAACCCGCCTATACTCATGCCGCCTACCCTAGG
This sequence comes from Taxus wallichiana var. yunnanensis, assembly GCA_018340775.1. Taxonomy (NCBI): domain Eukaryota; kingdom Viridiplantae; phylum Streptophyta; class Pinopsida; order Cupressales; family Taxaceae; genus Taxus; species Taxus wallichiana. The sequence continues at coordinate 600,175,556 of CM031239.1, read as the reverse complement.
TGAACCTCTCTTATTGTATATTTCAGCTACCCAATTTGATATTGGTGCACTATTTTCCCAATATAACCTAGACCATAGAGAAAGAGAAGTTTATTACCTTAGTCACACCTTGATTGCCTATGAATTGAATTACCTACATATTTAAAGAAAATCTGTCCGGTAGTGGTCTTTATCTTTACAATCTACATCATTATCTCCTTAATAATAAAACCAAGATAATATCCAAAGTTGACCCTCTCAAGTACCTTTTATCTAAAACCCACCCTTACAGGATGAATGGCTAATTGGATCATTCTCCTAAGTGAATTTGATATTGAGTTTGTTAACCGTAATTCATGACGGGGACAACTGTTGGTTGAATAGTTGGTAGAAGCTCCTCTACCAGGAATGGAACCTTTGTTTCTGGATCTTCCAGATGCATCCATGATGTATGTTGAAGATTTTGTTGAATGGAAAGTTCATTTTGATGGATCATTCACCTTCCACAATCTGGAGCAGGAGTCGTGCTCATTACTCCCACATGGGAGGTCATTCTAAGGGAATTTTGTTTGGGATTCCCTTGCACTAATAACATTGCATAATATGAAGCACTCATTGTTGGCTTTAAGTTGACTATCACTTGGAATATCATATAGTTATGAGTCATTAGTGACTCCCAATTATTATTAAATAAGTTAATGATGAGTACAAGGTTAAAGATGAAAATTTTATTCTATATAAGAAATTAGTTGAAACCTTGAAGGAATATTTTGTACAAGTTATCTTTAAACAAAAACTAAGGTCACACAATATATCAAGGGATGGCATGGCTACCATCGGATCATTATTACGCATTCCACCTCGGAAAGTAAAAATGATGTTCTTTGTAGAGCATTTGCAAGTACCCACATATGACATGTTAGAGTCATGTTTGGAATATGAATTTGTTGGTCCCTTCTCCCCTTGGTATGACCATATATTTAGATACCTACAAGATGGAATGTTTCCCCGTAAATTACCCATTTGAGAATAAATCTCTTATCCACTATATAGCATGTTACACCCTCGGGAGGCACCCTCTATCGTCGTGGCTACTACAAGAATCTACTTCGTTGTTTGGATGTTACTTAATCATTCCATGTTATTAAAGAAGTGCGGAGGTATTTGTGGAGTGCACACTAGCGGCATGGTCTTGGCTAAGAAACTCTTAAGAGTTTTTAGTATACCCAAGGGATCCATTACGACATGGCCCGCACTAGACGAAAAACATTTGCAACATTACTCCTTCAATATGGAGAATAATATCACCATGAAGCGACCTTTGAAACATAAAATAGAAACCTAATGATACCTTTACGAGCTTCTTGCAATGACGGTGTTTATTGGAAAAAAATTCCCTTATGCCCTAATGGCAAAATAACTAGTGAGCATATTTATCCCTAACTTAAACTCGGAAATATCCTTTCATTTAGAAATTCATGTGGCACTAACTTCAAAGAAGTTATAGAAAAGGTAGTCAAATTGAAAAGGATCTCATTGTGAAGGGAACACTTAAACTAGTAATAAGGGATAAACATGAAAGGAAAACCTTCAAATAAACCAAAATTCTTTAACAAAAACAAACATGTCATTGGCGATGGCATTATAGACTCCAAAAGAGTCCAAAACCGATATAGATTGGTCCGCTTCTAAAGCTTTCACAAGGACCTCACCCAAAGGAACCTACAAAATGTATGTTTACACCACTAACTGAATCACTATTTTCATACTTAAATAGTTAGATACGGTGAACATGGTGTGTACCCAACCACGCGATAGTACCATATCCAGAAGATGCTCCAAAACTGGGTTGGTTCAAAGAACATGAGTATTGTGATTTCCATCGTGTCAAAGGACACAAAACTGATAGGTGCTTGAGACTATGACATTATATACAAGACCTCATGAAGAGGGAAAAATGTCATAGATTCATCTTATGACTCAAGATGATGGTCCCAATAAGAAAATGGGTATATTCAAAGAGCCCTTTCCTAACCATGTAGATAAGAAACACAAGAAGCCAGATCATGGACAAAATTCCAATGACTATAGGATATTGTTATGTTTATCCAACTAATGATAGTCCCTTTGATTCCCTTATAGGTTTGTATATCCATTCATCTGGTGATGAACAGGTTAATACTATTAGGATCTTAGAAAAGAGTTGTGTAGTAGGGACACAACACACTCATTTGATCATACCAGATCCCCTACCTATTCCTTAGGAAGGTCATTACAATTTAATAGAATAGTTAGAGAAGACACCCGCTAGGATATCAATTTTAGATCTCCTCAAAATCTCTACTACTCATAAAAACATATTATATAAAACATTACAGAGTTCAGGAGTCTCCACAGATGTAGATCCCATTGCACCTTCAAGTGATGATTGCACACCTTGATTCCAATGATCATATCACTTTTGATCACACTGTAATCCCACATAATGACCCAGAGCACAACTTACCCCTATACTAGAAGTAGTTATTACTTGTCATAAGATCAAGAGAGTACTTGTGGATGGTGGATCCAGTTTAAATATTTACACTTTGAAGCTAGTTAAGTAGTTGGGCCATTCATAAACAGATCTAGGGGCTAAAAACTATTACAATCACAACTTATGATAATGAGGAATGTGAGTTAGTAGGTATTATAGTAGTTCCTATGGAAGTGGGCCAACATGTCACGATACAACTTTCCATGTCCTTGACCTAGATCTTCCCTATAACATGCTCTTGGGATGCCCATGGATTCATGCCATGCAGGATATTCCCTCCACCTTCCATCAGTGTATCAAGATGTGTTATGGAGGATAGATAATCACCATTTAGGGTGATCCAAAACCATTCACACATTGTAGGGCATTGCATAATTTTTCTCATGTGGCCTATGAATGTCCTTCTATAGATATTGTTGTTCCCTTACAAACAAAGGCCATAAGGGAACATGTGGATCTAGATACACTCACTCCTTGTAATCATAAATTTCCTTTGTTGGTCAACCCTTTCTCATCATGGGAGGAAACATTGGCAAAGTATGGCCCAAGTGAGCAGTTTACTCTTCAGTAGGCCTTACTAATATCAGATCTTTCAGTATCACCCAGGACACGGGAAAAACCTACTTTCAATTCAAAAGCACTAGAGATAGATGCCCTGAACCCTTTGAGAGATTCATCCCTAGTGGTCTCTTGTTTATGAGGAAAATATGTTAGAAGATCCCACCGAAGAGAGTACCTAAGGGTACCATGGCCTCATGCCATCAAGCCCTACAATATATCAAAGGCCACCGCATGATGTATGTCATGGGTTACAATGGGTTTGGATGTGGTATCAATGCACAAGGATGGTTAGAACCCATTCCTATCCCTCATTTCAAATCTAACAAACATGGTCTTGGAATTAGACCTCATGATGATCCACCCTTTGAGATCGATGCCACCTCTTCCGAATGTGAGGATGACTCATCTCATTCAGATAACGATGTGGATTCCCAATGTAGCCTCTATGAGGATCTTGCCTCCACGAACCTATTCCCTGATTCAGTTTTTTTACCTTATCCGGATCAAATTCCCAAAACCAATTATCAAGTATCCCTTATATATCTAAACTTGTAGATTAGGATCAAAAATTTCATGTGCCACTCAATTTCTTTGAAAATGATGAGGCATTCATAGAATTCATGGGACTTAGGGATTCTATTCCAACTGGGGATCACAAGAAAGGATTTTTGATCAAACTAGACACATGTGCATACTTCAGAGAAGAAGAAGATATGTGTGGATGCTTGAGTAAGAAGGTTGTAAGAAAGAATAAGGATATGTTAGAGAAGCCTTGTGGGAAGAACAAGCACAAGTCTCATAGTGACAAACTTTTTTGAGACCCTAGTAGATAAGCAAAATGAAGAAATCATAGAAAAAGTAGAATATCCTTATAAAGATGATATCACACCTCTTATTGAGGTTGATCTTACTCTTCCCCTGATCTTATATGGATGGAGGATGCTTCCAAAATTCTTGTAGAAGAAACGATCAATGTCAACATTGGCTCAGAAGAGGAGCCTAGAATGATAAAGTTGGGAGCTTCACTCTCAGCTCAAGAACAAAAAGTTTTTGTGGAACTATTGAGAGAATATGCAAATATATTTTCATGCTCATAGATATATATGCCTAGTTTGGACCTAGACTTGGTCATGCACAACCTTGTTGTGCACCCAGATGCCAAACCCATCAAGTAGAAATTGAGAAAGATGCACCCCAAAGTTGCACTACTTGTCAAAGAAGAACTTGAAAAGTTATTAGCTTTTGATTTTATTAAACCCATTGAATATTCAAATTGGATATCCAACATAGTCCTAGTTCAAATGAATCCGGTTGGTATAAGGATTTGGATTGATTTTGTGACATCAATAAAGCATGTCCCAAAGATGACTTCCCCTTGCCTAATATTGATATGATCATCAATTCTACCGTTGGTTATGAAATGTTATCCTTAATGGATGGTTTTTAGGTTATAACCAGATTCAAATTACAGAGGAAGATCAACATAAGACAACTTTCATCACCCCTTGGGGGACATTTTGTTACAAGGTCATGCCTTTTGGACTCAAGAATGTCGGGCCACCTATCAACGCACAATGATAGTCATCTTCCATGACATGATGAATGACATCATGGAGGATTACGTTGATGATATCTTAGAAAAATCCAAAACTAGAGGAGAGCACCCAAAAGTTATGAGATGTATTTTCCAGTGTCTTCAAGATTACAAAGTATGTTTGAACCCTAGGAAGTGTGTCTTTTACATTTTTCAAGGGAACTCCTAGGTTTCATCATTTCACAGAGAGGAATAGAGGTGGATCCTACAAAAGGTTACAACTATCACAGAAATGCCTCCACCTACAAATCTCAAACAACTAAGAAGTTTACAAGAAAGATTCAAGCAATCCATCATTTCATTTCACAACTTGCATGGATAAGTACCATCCATTTACACATCTCCTCAAGAAAGATGTTACATTCAACTGGGGACTAGATTATCAAAAGGCATTTGCACTACTTAAACAATACCTTGTCAACCCACCCGCCTATACTCATGCCACCTACCCCAAGAAAACCTCTCCTATTATAAATTTCAGCTACCTAATTTTCTATTGGTGCACTGTTTTCCCAATATGACCTAGACCACAAGAAAAAGTGGTTTATTACCTTAGTTACACCTTGATTGCCTATGAATTGAATTACCCACAAATTGAAAAGGATTTCCTGGAAGTTGTCTTTTCCTTTTAGAAACTTCGCATCATTATCTCCTTAACAATAAAACCAAGCTAATATCCAAAGTTGACCCTCTCAAATACCTTTTATCCAAACCCACCCTTATGGGACAAATGGCTAATTGGATCATTCTCCTAAGTGAATTTGATATTGAATTTGTTAACTAGAAGTCATTGAAAGGAAAGGTATTGGTTGATCAGTTAGTAGAATATCTCTCTACAGGGATGGAACCTTTTTTAAGATCTTTTCGAATGCATCCATGATGTATGTTAAAGAGTCTATGGAGTGGCAAGTCCATTTTGATGGATCATTCACCTTCCATGGATCATGAGTAGGATTTGTACTCATCACTCCCATGGGGAGGTCATTCCAAGGAATTTCATTTGGGATTTCCTTTCACTAATAACATTCATAATATGAAGCACTCATTGCTAGCCTTAAGTTAGCTATCACTTGGAATAATAAAGACAAATACGAGTCATTGGTGACTCCCAACTTATTATTAAACAAGTTAATGATGAGTATAAGGATAACGACGAAAAGCTTATTCCATACAAGAAATTGGTTGAAAACTTAAAGGAACATTTTTATACATTATCTTTGAACAAAAACCAAGGTCACACAATAGATCAAAATATTTCATGGCTACTATTGGATCACTATTACGCATTCTACCTTCATGCAAGTAAAATTTTATTCGTTGTAGAGCATTTCTTGATGAGTACCCACATATGATATGCTAAAGTCATGTTTGTCATGTGAATTTTTTGGTCCCTTCTCCCCTTGGTATGACCCTATATTTAGATACCTACAAGATGGCACATTTTCCCCAACATTACCCATTCTGAGAAGAAATCTCTTATCCACTATATAGCCCATTACACCCTCCTAGGAGGCACCCTCTATATCATTGTGGCTACGATGAGAATCTACTTTGTTTTTGGATGTTACTTAATTGGTCCATGCTATTAAAGAAGTGCACGAGAGGTATTTTTGGGTGCACACACTAGGATATGGTCTTGGAAAGAAAATCTTAAGAGTTGTTTATTATTGGCCCACCATGGAAGAAGACTTTCATTAAAATTTTTAAATAAATGTGAGCTATGCTAAAAATATGGAAACTTAATACATGCTTGCCAAAGCACAATCATTTCATCTGCATCCTATCGCAACACCTTGGCCATTTTCTAGGTGGGGCCTAGATCTCATAGGGAAGCTCCATCCTACCTCATCAAATGGTCATACCCACATTATTACCACCACCGATTATTTTAATAAATGGGTAGAGGTTTTTCCTCTTACTTATGTCACTGGTGCAAAAATTTCCAAGTTCATTATGAATCACCTATTTTCCACTATGAAATTCCTTCTACCATCATCACTGATAATGGTAAATCCTTCAAGAATAAAATGTGTGATCAAAGAATACTATGTCAACACTTCACATAAGGAGTCTCAATGGGATAGAACCCCAGGACCAAGGGCATGAAGGTAATGGAAGGACCAGTGCATGGAAATAAGTTAAAATTTAGGACTTAGCCGATTTTTAGAAAATGGTATTTTTAGAAGATGGTTATAATTGGAACAAACCAATACATCCTACCTGCGGGCCTATTGTTTCATTCACAGGAGCAAAATGAAAGCATATTTTAGTATATGGAACTAAAGCCATCATAGCTTAGAAATAGGAGCCACTTGGGTAAGTGCAAGAGGTTTATAGATAGCATAATATAGGGTCATGTGTGACATCATATAAATGAATAACAACATATATCAATAGCATGTAGATTATTTATGGAAAAAGATAAGTGGTGAATTAAGTCACCAAATTATATAATATGATGTTAGGTACAGAATGAGTTTTAAAATATAATGTGATGGAAAAATGGAGGTATAGAGATATACACATATGACTAAATTACTTTATCATATCCATATGTGAATTGGTATAGATTGATAAGATATTAGTAAGGAGCCTTTACAATTTGGATAGATGGAAGATATGGATGAATCTAAGTGTCATTTGGTGAGAAGTTAATTCCAGTATGCTATGTTATGCGATGGATTTAATCATGATTTTTTTGAAACTTGTTCTTTCATGATTTTTTGAGGGAAAGTGGTATGTAGAATGATGGAAGTTATGAATCTATATGTTTCTTCCTTCATCATGATAACATCCTGCTAAAAAACCCCTAAATCAAGGGACCTATTTTTTTAACATGCTATATAATTTCACCACGGTTGAGTGATGGTAAATTTTATCACATCTAGATAATGAAACAAATTTTCAAATCAAAACGTAGACATTATGTCACACTTTCAAATAAAACTCAAATGGTCCACCCCTTAAAGACCTCAAGGTATTAGTAAAAAGGCTATAAAATATAAACTCTTCTCGGATCATGGAGAAAATGGTATTTCTAAGCTAATAGTCATCCCTACATTTATATGACATCCTCCCCTCTACTTTTTGGCATGGTTGAACCTCCATCCGCACTCCTACTAACTTTGATCATATTCACTTGCATTTAATGTAAAATTCAAATGTCCATCATACCCTTGGAAGTGGAGCTTCCCCCCCGAGAATATCACTCTGGGAATATCTTGATAAGGATGAAGACTATAGAGTTACTCGGTTAGCAGAGCTAGAGTTGTTAGATGAAAAGTGTATGAGAGCACTTAATCACCTAAAGGTTTATCAAAAGAAAGTATCAAGAGGATATAATAAGTGGATCATTCATCATGAATTTGATATAGGTGATCTTGTTCTAAAATAAAATCAGAAGAACATTATCAAGGAAAAGAAAAGAAAGGAAAATTTGAGGCTAATTGGTTAGGGCCTTATGTGGTGGTTGTTAAATATAGATCAGGAGCTTATAAATTGCATATTAGATGGTGAAGAGCATCAGGAACCTATGAACTCCATGCATCTTAAAAAGCGGTTCTACGCTTAATCATGGTGCAAATATCAGAAAATACCTAAAAAGTAGAAAACAAAAAAAAAAACAATATATAAAAATATAAAATAATATATTAGAAAAAAATAGTAAAGAAAAAATAGGTCATCCAAGTGTGAAAACCATGCAATTATGGCACATTGGATTGGTCCTTGGGTGAAAACTAGTTTCTAGCACTCAAGGAGGGTTCATTGTTCACAAGTTATTCTTGCATTTGGACAAATACTATTACTTATATATAGGATTGGTTCCCTCTTGTTAGGTCTAGGAATCTTCCTTAATCTACTTCGCCAAGTCATGATCTGGCTTGTTTGTTCTTATATCTACGTGAAGGATTTACCTTTTTATATTCCCATCTAAAATTGGGGGAACCTTCACATTTCACCTTCTTGAACATACATGTGTGGAATTATTCCTTTTGTATATTCCCACATCACGTTGGGGGCATCCATGCTTCTTTGTCATTGTACATCACTTTCAAAACAGACCTTAGAAAACACAAAAACATTCAGAAAAGATATACAAAAATATAAAACATTCATAATATATTTAGGGATGACACTACATTAATTAGAATAATATTGTCATAAGGAAAGGAAACCCCAAAAACAATGTGAATAGTAGCCTTGAAAAGTTGTCTTTTATGATGACACCAAAAAATAATAGAAAAAATATCAAAATTATCCCACAAAAATAGAGTTTTAGTTTGTTTTTTATTTGTTTGGTTAGCTTGATTTAGTTTTTTACATTTTATTTCCATGTTGTATATGTTACATTGGATTCATTTTCTTAGGTTAAGTCTTACTTAGCTATTGCATTTAGTTTGTTTCATGTATACTTGTTTATAATTGTATTATTTTCATTCATTTTGTTTCCATTGCATTGTGTGATATGTTTACAATGATTGAGTTCAAATGCTTACTTTAGTTGAGTGTTTACTTAATTCGTTGCATTAGATTCACTTTGCATGCTTGTGATTATTTATAGTATGTTAGTTTGTAATTAGGTTGTGCTTGTAAATTGATTGTACAAATTGTTGTCATCATTACATATATCACATCTATCATCTATCATTTCTCATCACATCTAACACCATCAAAATACATCATATATACAAAAATGCTAAGTTTTACATCATGCATGTATACTAAGCTAATAATCACATATTGTATCATCAATGGGGGCAAGAGGGGTTGCGCATAATCACAAATCTATCCCCCATGCCAATATCATCTAATATCATCCCAAATGCTAAACATATACCAGAATATCTCATGTCTAAAACATATGATATTATCTGAAGATATATCATCAACATAAAACATGATGGTAAGATCATCATAATCTATCAAGCATGAAATATACATGAGAAATGAAATCATTAAAACCATGATATACTCATCATACATCTATAAACATGAATCATCATCATAGAGCATATAAAAACATGACAATATAAACCATCGAATGTCCATATATACATATGTAAATATTTGTCTCAAAATAAGATATACATCATCGATACAAAATCTTCCATCTAAAGGGCATGAATCAAAATTGAGCCTTCATCAAGAGGCATAATAAAAAAATGATACATTAGTACATACATCGATCAAAATAAGCCTTCATAAGAGGCATGTATACATACATATATCAGTACAAAAAGAGAGAGTCAACCATGAATCTCGCCTCTCTCGGGGCTGCCATTCTATGACCTGAGAGGAAAAATGGTAGATGATGTGATGGGAAGGCTCTAGATGTACCACCCTACCATCCACTAGTTATTGTACACTCGATCTACTCGACCGTCCTACCCCGACCTCCTTGATCTAGATCTATCATCCTACTCACATCTAGCTAATCAAATGGTGTAACCCTTTATCCCTACTAGAGTACTACACGATAGTAGGAAGCCTTGTAATATGAGGCCTCATCACTAGCTCTCATGATATCCTGAATCATCTTTGTATCCCCAAATTTATGGTTCTACCTATATAGCAAATTTGCTCACTGTTAGTCTACCAATATCAGCATGGGCCTATCTCAAAGCGGCATCTGTCGATCTTTTTCCATTGTAATAGTCTGGATATGGGCCCATGCTCCCCGATCTCTCTAAATAGTAATACCTGAACCTACACCTGGGCCTAGTCCCATTATGCGGTGACACCTTGTGCATGTGTTTGTGCCTGATGTAAGAGGCTCAATATCGAGCAACATACACTTGCTAGTTACCTAATATGTTTCTACCATGCTCCTCCATCTCTAACCCTAAGCGATTTGGGCTATTTCCTAGTATCTCTCTGATGTCATGACTGTAGATGTGCTCTAGCCTGATCTCTCTCTCAACCACTACTTGTAATCTAAATGGCTATCATCCTACCTATAGTTTTTATTAAAGGGCAGATAATTTTCCATCATCTCCACCACCACCGGAGCACAAATGTGGTGGACCCTACTATGGAAACACCTTCTATAATGAAAGAATATACCCCAGTGGAATTTCTAATAGAGGAAACTATATATCAAGAGCCGGGGCACCTGTCTCTATCTAGGCCTAGGCCCATATCCATGTGGCTGTTGTAGTGGAGGACCCTATCCCCCACCCCCATCATGATGGCTATCAATCGAAAGGATCATCACTTCATCATCATCCCCATCACCTCCACCCTCATCACCACTTGCTAGGAGGCCCCACTAGAGGTGCTCTCACTCTGCATCCCATGCTTGCTCTAGGAATCATCAATCAATGAGGTAAAATTGTGTGGTACCATGGAGCATACTTTGTTGTACAACTCAAATCCTGACTTGTCTCAAAGGTACCCACTAAACTGGCACCACTAGTAAATAGTGGTGCCAAGGCTCTGTCTCTGGTGATCTGTGGCCCCATGTCAAAATACTCTCGGGCCCTACAAGCATACCACATATCGGCCCTAGTACATCATGTATAAGGCCAAACTTCTCTCGACACGTAGATCAACTCAGTAAAACTCTCACATATAGCTACAACTGCCCAATATAAAGTGCTCCATGGTCACTATACTCAACTCTAGGCCATCCTCAAGCCACTAGAAATGTCTATATGGCCTCCATACTATCGCAACATGTTGTAAGTCATCTAACTCTCGGTGGTAATGGTATGTATCTCCCATGTTTGGCTGCACATCATCACCAATCAGAACCCAACCCATATTAGAAGGCTCCTCTTAGAGCTCGACTCTCAATACACTTGTTGGGACAACCAATAGAAATATGGTCCCAGACCTAAATATGTTGTAATCTGACAGTCCTACCATCTTTAATGATAGTATGTGATCAAGTGAAGGTCCCAATATAAATGTGTCAGTATGCACTAGCCCCAATAGTATGTCTCACCATCAATCAAACTATGTATCACTCCAATGAGGTTGAGTGGAAATGAAGCTCATTCGATTTTCAAGGAGTAAAACTCCACTGATAAAGGCCATCAGTATATACTATGAATTGATCAATCTCAGGATCCTCTATACACCGTGATAATCTCACTATCATCCATCGAAGGTGCGACATGGTATATCTAGAAATACCAAATAACTCTAGAATACACTGATCAATATTAGGCGAGTGACTCATGTATTGAATCAACTCACCCTGGATGGGGACTCGCATAATACACCATACGTCCTCCAAGGTAATAGTAATCTAGCCAATGGGGAGTCGGAAGCACTACCTCTCCTTATGCCACCACTTGGACTACGGCTATCTAAGGAGGTCATGGTCTAGTGTGATATGGGCATATCGCCACATAGGCTAGCCCCATAACGTATAAAAGGATATCAATATCCTCGATCATCCTCATCTAATTGTACCTCTCTATCACAACTAAAGTGACCATATCTCTCTCGGTATGAAGGGTGGTAGTATTCTCTACGCACAACAAACAATACACTTGTTAGGGCTACATTTATATCTCTATTCTTCTTTTATTCTTTTATTCTTCTAAAAATTATAATTTTCACTTTCTTCTACAAAATTTTAGTCTATATTCATCTACACTTAGCTTATTTTTCTTACAAAAATTGGTTAGATAATTTTCTTACGCGCATACACACCCACTTTGATTCCTATGTGCCTGTTTTTTGCATGCATGCGTGCAAAGCACGTATACATTCCTATTTGTAAATGTATATGCATCCATACCAATGCGTACACTCCTAATCTTCTCCACCAAACCACCCCATTAACGCTACGCAGATGCATACACATCTAGTTTGACTATACCTATACCTCCTAGTCGCAATACATGCACATGCGTGTGGGTGTTTGCCTTCCCTTAACACATACGCATATCCTTTGATAGATACACATGCACATACCTATATTTCTACAGATAATCATATGTGTACCCATGTTTTTGACACATTCTTGCACGCATATATATGTTTGCCCTAAAACTACCCTAAAAAGTGCTAAAAACGTAATTAAATGTGAAAAGGACAAAGCAAGGATAGAACACTCACGAAGGGTTCCATCATTGTGTCCCGAAGATACTCCCAAATACGGTCTACTCATATCCCCCCTTGTCGAAGCCTCGCCATCTCACTCAACTTCTCTCGCACTAGCTCGTGGTAAAAATTTGCAAGAGCTCTGCTACAAATGAACTGGTCATGATTGATTTACCCTCAGGTGGGAATATTAGGTTGTCTGATGCCCCGGGGCATGTTTTCTCCATTGTGATCACTCTAACACTTCTTCTCTTCACTAAAATGATTATTTTTATTAAATAATTACTATTTTTATTAATTTTCCGCTACGTTGGGGCACTATTTGCCACCTAGCACTTATCTCTTCACCTTGGGGCATTTTTAAATATTTCCAGGCACTATTTGGCGTTCTTTTTTCTTCTCGTCGGGGCATACTACTACTACCCGACACATATTACAGATGTTGATGAGTACCCCTCACTTTGGAGTATTTTTGTTGAGTTATGGAGCTCAATTACTTCATTTTAGCATACAATTGGAACTTGCTAGAAAGCATAGTAAACGGCATTAGTTAAGGGTAGACCGGCACCCGGCCAAGAGGAAAGTAGGAAGTGATGACGGTTAGGTAAAGAACAGTGTGGCTACCTATGCGGTGAAGTTTTAATTAACTCTTGGGAATTATATCTATTTTTAGCATTAAAATAGATTTATTAATTGTAATTGCATGGCTAAGTGCCGTAAGTCTATAAAAACTATATAAGCATAAAGTTATGGTTTAGAAGTAAGAGATTAACAAGAATTAGAAAGAACATGCAAAATTTGGTATGAGAGAGAATTCTTATTGATGAAACAAAATCTTGAGGAAATAAAGTATTTGTACATCCGAGAGTTGTGGAATATTGTAAATCTTCATTGTATATCTTGTCAAAGCTTTGGATAATAGATTGGCTTGTTTCTTGGTGGACGTAGCCCACCTTTGGGTGAACCACGTTAAATGCGGTGTTGATTTATGTCTCTTATTTTATATATTTCTTATGGTAGAATATCCACTTTTATTTGCATGTATCCTTAGATATGATATATAGTGTCTATACAATAGGTGTGCTAACCCCAACAAGCGGTATCATAGCTTTGTTTGAGGGTTTTGTGTGTTGATAGATTTACTCACATAGGGTTTTTGATTGAGTGGAGCTACAAGCAATGGCATAAGATAATAATACAAGGTAGAGAAATTAGATGGCTGAAATTATAAATTATGGAAGATGCAAATTGAGGATTATCTGTATCAAAGAGATTTGTACTTACTATTGGATGAGAAGTCTAGACCTACGAAGATGGTGATGAAGAATAGAATATTCTTAACATAAATGCTTTGGGATCTATAAGATTGAGTCCGATAAACATCTGCGGCTTCCAATATTAAGTGAAGTGGCTTCTAAGGTAGAGTTAATGAAATCTCTTGATAATTTATATGAAAAACCTAGTGCTTCAAATAAATTTTATTTGATGAAGAAATTATTTAGTTTTTAAGATGCATGAAGGTGGATCTAAATCTACTCATTTGAATGATTTATGATCTATTGTAAATCAGTTAAAATCGATTGCAATACCATTTGATGATGAAGTAAAAGCACTTTTACTCTTATGTTATTTTCCTAATAGTTGGGATAACTTGGTAATGGTTGTTAGTAATACAACATCTGCTAATAATATTTTGAAGTTTGATGATGTGGTTAGTATAATCTTGAATGAAGAAATTCGTAGGAAGAGTACAGAGGAAACATCATCTGGAAATGCTTTGAATGTAGAAAGCAAGGGTAGGAAAAAGGAGAGATCCAAGAGTAAGAGTAATGGGAAATCAAAGTCAAGGGATAGCAGATCTAAATCTAGAAGTAAGGGAATTACTTGTTAGAAATGTGGAAAGAAAGGACATGCAAAGAAATATTTTTGGTCAAAGGATAAAGAGAACCAACAACTAGACAAAGGTAAATAAGTGAATCTTGTTGCATCAGAGGTAATGCAAGATGCTCTTATTCTTTCTTTAGATAGTAGAATTGAATCATGGGTTTTAGATTCAGGAGCTTCTTTCCATGCAACCCCTAATAAGGTTTATTTCAAAAATTATGTCCAAGGAAATTTTGGGCATGTTTATTTGGGTGATGATGAACCTTGTAGTATTATTGGTAAAGGGGAAGTTCATCTAAAATTGCATAATAGAAATACATGGGTATTGAAAGATGTGAGGCATGTGCCAAGCCTCGGGAGGAATCTTATTTCTGCAAGGCAACTAGGTGAATCTAGTTACATGGTTATTTTTACAGGAGACTCTTGGAAAGTCACCAAGGGTGCTTTTGTTGTGGCAAGAGGTAAGAAGGTAGGAACGTTATATTTATCTACCTGTATTATTGATTCCTTTTCTACATTATCTACTTTAGATTCATATGCATGCATGTGGCATAATCGGTTAGGTCATATGAGTCAAAAAGGAAAGAACTTAAAGGCTAAGGGTAAGTTATCATATTTGAAATATTTAGATCTTGATTTCTGTGAGCATTGTATCTTTGGAAAGAAAAAGAGAGTGAGATTTCTCAAAGTTGGGGCAACTAAGAAGGAGCATAAATTGGAGCTTGTACACTCAGATGTGTGGGGACTAGCTCAAGTAGCTTCTCATGGAGGATCCTAGTATTATGTTACTTTCATTGATGATGCTACAAGAAAGGTATGGGTTTATTGTATTAAACGTAAATCTAATGTTTTTGAGACTTTTAAAATATGGAAAGCCCTTGTTGATAATGAATCAAATTCTAAGTTAAAGTGCCTTAGATCTGACAATGGTGGTGAATATTGTAATAAGGCTTTCAATGATTATTGTTCAGTGAATGGGATACGTAGAGAAAGAACGGTTCCAAGAACACCACAAGAGAATGGTGTTGCAAAAAGAATGAACAGGACAATCATGGAACATGCTAAAAGTATGAGGATACATTGGATTTCCCTTGTAGTTTTGGGAAAAAGCGGTTGATAATCTGATGGTTTATTTGATTAACTGTGGGCCTTCAAGTTCACTAGATGGAGAAATACCAGAGGAAGCTTGGACCGGAAAAGAGGTAGATCTTTCTTTTCTTAAATTTTTGGTTTTGAAGCTTTTATGCATGTTGATAAGGAAAATAGAAAAAAGTTGGATGCAAAATCCAAGAGGTGCACTTTCATTAGTTATGGATCTGGTGATTTTGGTTTCCATTTTTGGGATTTAGAGAATTCTAAAATTATTAGGAGTCATGATGTTGAATGGAATGAAAAGATAATGTACAAGGATCAAATTTGTATACCCAAGGATGAGAAAATTGAGAATTTTATTTATGAAAATGAACTCTTAGGTTTTAAAGAAACTCCTACATAAATACATAGTAACCATTATTGGTTAGTCCACTTGAGCGGCATCGGTCGGATGAACTGCCGACGATTACTGAGAGGATCAAAACCATAATCGGTTAGCAAACCGACATCGGTTAGAGGTGACCGGTGTTGGTCAACTTTGTCAGATTTAGATAGGAATGTCCAGGAGGCCCAGATTGAGCCTGTGGTAACCCAAACTCCTATGAGAAGGTCACAAAGGGTAAGTAAACCTCTAGAAATATTTACACCTTTATTTTATTTATTATTGACTAATAGTGGTGAACCGAAGAGCTTTGAAGAAGCAATGCAAGATAAGACCCACATTCAGTGGGAGCATGGCATGGATGAGGAGATGAACTCCTTGGAAGAGAACCGGACATGGGATTTGGTTAAGTTATCGGAGTAAGAAATCATTGTAGAACAAGTGGGTTTACGGTGATTAAGGAAGAAGAGGGTGGACAAAAAGGTACAAGGCAAGGCTTGTAGTAAAGGGATTTTCACATAAAGCGAGGTATTGACTTTGGTGAAATATTTTCTCCTATTGTTAAGATGACTTCTATTCATCTTGTATTGAGTTTAGTTACTGATAGAAGATTTACATTTAGAGCAACTAGATGTGAAGACGGCTTTCCTTCGCATTGAGTGATTTGGATGAAGAAATTTATATACGAGTAGCCGTTTGGGTATGAAGTCAAGGGTAAGGAGAATCAAGCATGTCCCTATGGAGGAATTTTCATCAAAACCCGAAAGTGATATAGTCTAGAACCATGATCAACAATACCTTGAGCAACAAGTGAATGGGGCTCCAAGAATTTTCATACTTTTACCCCTTGTGGTGTAAAATTCATTGTTTTCCTTGAACTAGAATGACAAATTTAATATATAGAAAGAAAATTTGTAGTGATGTTAAGAACATACAATGCATCTTGGACATTTTCCCCATCAAGGTGCATGTCACATTTTCTAATTTCCTACATCTAGCTTAGTATTTTCATTATAATTCTACAATCCTCCTCCTTATTCCATATTCTTATAACTTGTATCCTATCTTGTCAAGAAGCTAATCAAATGGAGATATATGTGATTCAAGGGCTACATGCAATACACTTGACTATGTTATATGTGTCTCCTTAACATTATTCTCACTATCCCATTTCTTCCCTTTCACTCATTTATGGTTGTCCTCCATTTATGGTCTTACACTAACTTTTTATATATACCTTTAGTACTCTAGCTCGGCTTTGACTCACCATTATCAATCTTGTACACTCTTACTACCTAGCTTCACTCATGTATGGATAGGTTTTCTTACAATCTTTATCCTTCACCTTGAAGGTTCTTCCTTGAATGGATAAATAACACTTTTGTCTTTGTAAGTAACTCCCTAAATTAAACTCACTCAACTCTATCTAGATTATCAAGGCACTAATTAGATCTCCTAGGAAAGTTTAATAGTCTCCATTCACCCTTGTTTTGGTTAGGATGTTTTAACCCACCATCTCTTGAAGCCATGCCTTGGTGCTTATGACACTCCATACACTAACGGCATATGGCCTCTAAGAGCTTGGTTGATCTAGTATCTCCTTCTCTATGTGTAAAATTGTTCTCATTCATGTGTTTCCATTCTTGAAGAGATATCAACTCGGGAGATTCTATTTCCCTATACAATGATGTAGGCTCTTGAGTAACCATAGAATTATCTGAATATTTTATCCCATCTTTTTATGGTGAGAAAAAATCCTTGTTATTAGTTTCTCACTAGTCTTCATCATCAACTCTCGGGCTATGGTTAGATGATTCTCCTATCCACCACCTCAAATATCACCATATTCCTTTCATATTATTCTTGTATATGACATGGGGATATTAAAATATCACCCAAGGTATTTTCCATATGACATCTTATCTTATAGAGGTTATAAGGAAAGGATGAATCCACTCTTAGTTTACTCAAGGAAAATTTGAGAGAAATCAGGATTTTATGGTGTTTAAGCTCAAGACATTGGAAGACAGTCATTTATCTAGTTTTTTCAATCTAGGAAACGTTATAAATACCTTTATGTCTTATAAAAGACATCATCCTCAACAATACTACCCTTTAAGCATTCAATTTAGATTAAATTTGTGTTAAATTTCACTCTCTAGTTCCTTTGTGTTGCTCCCACGACTCGGAAACTTTATGTCGGAGAGATCTCCTTCCAAAAGTGATGATTTGACTGAAAATTAGGGGAATTCTTCTTTTTATCGAGGCAAGTAATTTCTAAAAATTTATACAAATTTTCATCAGTTGAAATGGAAGATATTGACTGCCCTAGTTCAAGTCCATGAGCACAATATTGTTTATAAATCACGTAAAACTCAAAATCAAGAACCCTAATAAATTGCATTCGATTGGAAATTGAATTCTCTTCCTATTCATTTTAGCAGTCAAGAATTTTAGTGCATAATTAACATGGGGATATTTTATAGCTCATTGTCCCTTCAATACCCTTATGCACGGTCAATTACAAACATAGAATTAGAGATTAAAACTTATTGATCAATCTTGATTACATCACAACATGTTGAAAGACATACCATTAAGGAGTAGTTTGAATCAATCAAGACAAAATAAATTGTATTCATCCTCTTTTTAATTGGCATACAATACTACTTTGATGTGATTCTTCATTTCAAGTCCAAATATCAACTCTTGACTTAGAATTATTTTCTTCTTTACCTTTGCACCACCTCTACCGATGGGAACTCAACCCTTCTATGCATAATTATCTGCAAACTTCCCGATCCTATTTTATAGCATAATATATTTGGTTGAGATATCATCTCAACTTACCTCAAGAATAGGTAGGTCTTGTTTGAAAATAGCTAGGAGAGTTTATTCAACTTAGAGGCAATCCTAACAAGATCATTTTGACCTCCTAGAATCAAGGAAACCTCCTATTCACGTAGCACACTCATAAGAAATTTTACTTTCTCCTCTAAAACACCTAATTCTTTCACTAATGACCTTTTACATTACAATTCAAGAATTCAAACTATAAGAAATGGAGGGAAACTTGTCAACATGATGCTCATGGCTTATTGTGAACTTTTTGTGTTTTCCAAGAATTTAGATGATGCTCCTACATCATTTTCCCTTAGCATAAAGAAAGTAATAATCTCAACCTCAATTTTGGAAGTATAACTCAAACTTAGAGATACAAAAGGCTCGTTGGAATAATTCATGTGATGAGAAGCACCGAAGCTATAACCCAACTATCTGTAATTATTGAATGAGATCTCCTAACAATATTAAGTGGTTTTCCATGTTAATTGGAAGGGTGAGTGAAGATAGAGATCTTGTGTTTTTTTATTACATCCTCTAAGGCTTGCATTCGCTTCCAACACCTAGTTTCTACATGACCACTACCCCCACAAAAAGAGCATGAAAGGCTACACTTATTCTTGGATTTAGAAGACTCCTTAGGTTTAGATTTGTTTTCTTTAGGTTTAGGAGCACTTTGAGATGGAGAAGGGGTGAACTTGGATTTAACTTTTGGTTTTCCCTTGCCCTTAGGATTATATGCTACTAATGCCTTTTGAGAGGTGGAATAATCAAGGTTAAATAGTTTGGATTCTTCCCTAGTAAGTCTTTCACAAAATGTTTCTAAGTTAGGCATTTGGAATGTGTCACCTAAGGCATCCATGCTAGAGAAAAATGTAGAAGAAAATATTTGGAATGGACCTCTCAACTTGGATAGAATTAGGTAAACACACTCTTCATCTTTCTTATCTCTTCCACTCCCCTTTAATTGTGTCAAAAATGCTTAAACTTAGTAAGATAGTCTATAATTGATGGAAAATATTTAGGACTAAGAGAGGTGATCTCAATTTCAAGTTGCATGGATCTCATGTGATCCACTTTACCGAATAATCCCTTTAATTTATCCCATATATTGAAAGAAGAGTCACATTTTTCTTAATAAAACAAAATATTATCACTTACATAAGTTCCTATCAAATCAAAGTACACTCATCAAATTTGCATTGGTATTGAAATTTCTCATATTCTCTCTTGAACACTTGTTATACGAGAATTTAAAGCCCATAATCCTTTACATTTAATGATTTTTTCTATTCTTGGTTTTCATGTGTGGTAATTATGTGTTGTTAATGGCTCAATTTGATCTAATGCTAGAAGTAGATAAAGACGTCATTCTCAAAATCACCAAAAATGTAAGAATCAAGGAATGCAACAAAACCCCCCAGATTTGGCACTTTATAATTGAGTGTGTGTTACAATATGACACTTATAATTTTAGTGTGTTTCTCAAAATAAATAGTTCCAATGGAACAAGCATGAAAAAATAAGCACTTTTGAAAAAAATGGCACTCAAATCTGAGTTATCAATCAAAAGATACAAGCTTATCAAGTTTTTGCTCTAATATTTATTTCAGTTGGCACTATAAAAAATAAAATGATTTTTTCCTTCTCGACACAAATTAAAACTAAGGGGTTGGAGTTAAGCACCTACTAGTAGGAATCACAAGCTTAAGCCCTCATATGACCATACCATATGACCAAGGGCTAAGGATTTATATGGGTTTGCATCCACCTTTTGAATCCATAGAGCCATATGTTCTACATGAAAATGCACTCTGCAACAAAATATTAACAAATTCTAAAAAATATGAATATTAAAAACCCTTATTTGCAAAATAACACTTACATATGAATGCCAATATAAATATACCACTTTGATACCATAAAAGGAACAAAAATATATCATTCCAAGCCATAAATAATTGGATGCTAATAAAACATCACACTCAATAAGTTGAAAGTAATTTGCAGATAACTTTATAAAAACTTTGCACAACAATATCATATATTATTTTGGAACTCTATGGAGTACAATGAGAAGGGGCCTTGCTTATATAGGCAAGGAAGATCAATCTAAGAACTAGTCAAGGCCATAGATCAAGCCATAAATCAAGGAAAGAACTAGACAACAAAGAGCTAGTCAAGACCATAGATCTAGGAAAGAACTAGTCAAGATCATATATCAAGGAAAGAATTATACCTAACTAAATAATATCTTCCTAATATCTAAATAAGATAAAAGAAATATCCACACATAAGTGGGTGAGAATATATATAAGAGAATATAAATAAAATACCTAGGTGAACATGAGCTAAGGTAAACAACTTGCTCTTATATGAACATCTATATACGGTCTTGACCTCTTTATATGGTTTTACACCAACTCGAATTGAGTTATGTGACTTTTTAGGTTGGTCTGCATTATCGATTCTCTATGTTGCTCTTTATTGGTCACTTTCAATCACACTACGAGGATATTTGAATACTCTGCTCAATCTTTCAAAACCATAACCATGGATGAAGTCCTAAAAAAACATTAGTTGGGTTGTGGGCATCCCGTACAACACTAACATTAACACTACTCTGAAGAGGACTCAAATCACATGTCATTCTACACGTAGCATGTGATATCTAGTTGTAGTGTAATAAGATTTGACATAATTCCTTTGAAAAATGCTTGACTTGAGTCTTTATTTCCAATCTACTTGAGTGGGTGACCTTGAGTGCTTAAAAATGTGGGAAGCAATCCCCTAGACCTAGTGGGAAGCTTAGACATGTGGATAGTACTACCTTAGTGAATTTGTAGAGGTATTTTTGGAATGTAGGGAGATTTGGGTTCCTTTTGTGCTAATTTTTTGCAACAGGAGTCCATGAAAGTGCTCGGCTCTCAAATGAGGTGAGTTTCACTTGCTTATATATGTTTCCAAAGGTGATTTAAGATTTAAAGGTTGACTAGGGAGGAGTAAGTGATCTAAATAATAATGTGCAATAGAAAGTTTGGGACCAAAGTGAGAAAGGTCAAAACCATACATTAGAGGTCAAGACCATACAAATGTTCTGCCCCTACTATAATTTTTTACCTAAGAGTGATAATCTACAATGTGAAGTTTGGAAGCTGACAAGTGGAGTTTCTTATTGTGTTTCATACATTCAATTCTCAGAAACTGTTGACAAATGAGTGTATAAGATCAAGCAAGCTAGACAAAAGACCTAGGGATGTACCATATGAAAATGGGTAAAGTGCACTTGTTTGAGAAAGAGAGAAATGCCAAAGTACAACAGTGTCAAAGAGTAGAATTACCAAATTTGAGTGTCTACATTTGTCCCCCTTTAAGTATGAAATGAAATTACATGCTTAAAGGAAAATATACTTGAGTGTGTAAACACACTTTGTCTTCACTCAATGTTTGTTTTGTAAGATCTCGTTGTATTGGTGTTGGCATGCTCCATGATGAAACTTGCAACACATAGTGTATTCAATGTCCATGATAAAGAATTAAAATTTAACTCAAATGTAAATATGTAATGTAAATGAAATATAAAATTGTAATAGTGAAATAAAGAGATGTAAAATGTGGAAGGAATACACATGTTTATTTTACAAAGGAAGAGTTTCCCATTTTTTGCTTGTATTTAAATATTTGGATTACTGAAATTTGAAAAAGGATTGGGGCTGATCGGTCCACAATTGGGTTGAAGAAATACTAGATTATTGGGTATATGGAACCCAACACAAAAAAATGTTGAAGAGAGAGAGGGAAGAAGAATGATGAATTAAAACACATTGTGAAGGAAGAATACCATGTATCAAAGTCATTCAAAAATTGTGATATATCCCCATTTAAGTGTAATAGGAGAGGAAGGACCACCTATGAATAATGTAGCCACTTCACTACCATCCATAACCCCATGGACCACACCACCGCAAACTAAGCTAGGCCTAATTTTATAAATTAGGACACACATTACAAAAGAGAATGAATTTCCCCCATACTCTCCCCATGTGCCACACAACTAAGTAGAAACTGAATAGAACTGAAATGTGATGAAATATAGTTAGAGAAAGGAGACCCATGCCCCCAATGTACCTAAAATTGAAACTGAGTTTTTGAAGGAGGAATGAAACCTTTCATGCCCCTCAAAACTAAAATGAAGTGAATGACTGAATCTAAAACTATGCATGTAGGTGAGACTATGAAAGGCTGCCGATAAAATTATTATAACTTTTATAGGGTAAAATCATATAAGTGGGTCAATAACTTTTATACGGTCATGACCATATTGTACATTGTTACCCTAAGCTTTTTTTTTAAGTTTATGTGTTTGATATTATTTATGAGCATCATTTTTCCTATTTTTTCTTGTGTTTGTTCCTAAAATTCTATCTGTGTCTATTGTAGGTGTAGAATATACCCGGATGAATGCCCCTCTTTTGAGGTATGTATGATAAAGAGTTTGAGTGCACAACTCAAGAGAATAAATGTGTAACCATGTCTGATAAGTGTGATAATTTGCATAGAAAAACACATGAAGGGATGATGTGGTGGTCACTAAGAAGAACTTGTACCTACAAATAGGATGCACATGGTGGAGACTATGATAGACCCATGGTTTCATAAGAAAATTAAGGCCATTGGGCCTATAAACAAGAGATGAAATGTCACACACACAAGGAATGATGTCACAAACATAGGACAACCACGGTGTCACTAAAAAAGTTTCCATGTGAATCTCTAATGAAGAATTTTTACACACATGTAGTTGCATGAATTTCAATAATATCTAACAAGTGATGTAAAATGAAATTAAATCATAAAAATAATAATAGTGCAAAATTAGGAACCTCTTAATAGCTCAAGTGGTGTGTACAAATAGGAGTGTTATGTAACTCCTCCATGAGAATATTCCTAGAATAGGAAGGGGAGTTACACTCCAAAATGGGAATGTAACTCTTACGACATGCAATGACATGTAAGACATGTCATAGTAACTCTTATGATGCTCAGTACACCTAAGCAAGATGAGTCACCAAGGGTGAGGATTTATTCCAAGTAAATAAATACGAGGAAAATAATATCCTACACCAACACCCCTTAATTTTACCTTAGGTGGGTGGAAAAGAAAGTGGGTCCTAACAAAAAGGCCTGATGAGATACCCAAGTAAAATGCAACTCTCACAAAGTGGAGTAAAAGGAGAAAACCCAAAGTGGGAAAAAACTCACCCCAAAAAAAAGAGGGAAAAATAAGATAAGGTAGGATTAAAACCCCCACTTGAAGCTACAACTATATGAAACCACCATGTATCCTACAAAGAAGCCTCTTGGAGTGAATATGGATCAAAACTAGATATAGTGAAAAGTGAAACACCATGTAAGAGTGAATGAAAAACCAAGTGTTTGATGGATCTCTAACAAGGTGTGGTTCTATGTAAGGAACTATCTTCCTCATGCAACATAAAAGTTCTAACTACTCCATGAAGGATGGTGATTCCAAAGTAGCAACAAAGAAGGAATATGGAAGGCCCTGTAACTATGTAGAAGACTACCCAATGTTTGATGAGTCCTGAATCAAAGTACAAGTTCTTGAAAAATTTTGTGGTGGAACAAAATTAATTAGATCAAGAAATAACTCCTCATAATTTTGATGGTGACAAGTATAAGGTGGAGGGGGGTCCCCATCACTATTCCGATCATTTGTGATAAAATAGAAGTTTTTATCATCAAAATCATTCTCAAGATTAGGAGTATCATTAAGTACATGTGAATCTAATGAATAATTTGAAGAAGAATCTGAAAGAGGGACAAATTTGAGATAAGGAATATAGTTAAGTATGATGATCAACTAAATTCATTGCAAAAATAGTGTTTTGTGCAACTTTTTAACATACACTAAATTTGGAGTGAACTCAACTCACGCATGCCCTAAACAATTTTAATAATATAATATACTTATAGGAGATTAGTTGAAAATTAGGAATAATTAGAATCTAATATACCCACTCCCAAAACTCTTAGTAGAAGAGTCATCACCCAATCAAATATTATACATGTCACATGGCTCGATATATTAAACTCGACGTGTGACGAATCCATATGATGTGATGCATCCAAATCAATAACCCATGTAAGAAGAGAAGTACCACTACAACTAGATCTCTCCCTTTTTTTTCTCCTTCTCCGATTCTTTCCCTTTTCTATTTTCATTTTCCTTGTAGGATTCATGGGTTAATGAAGATGGTTTGATTGACTCGGGTACACCTATGTTATTCTTCTCAAGAAGACTCGTGAGGAGGTCAATTTTCTTCTTCAAACATTTACTTTCATCATGCCTACTTGTGCAATACCCACATTTGATCTTCTCTTTCTTAGGCTTAACACTAGAAGAGGAAGTGCCAGAATTTGGTTTGGGGTGGGTTGATCCTTCTTGTTCTCATGATCCTTGTTGTTCTATTTCTTCTCTTTTGAAGCCTTTTGTATGTCATGCCCTACAAGTAGAGAATGTGGTTTAGTGGAATTTAGTGCACCCATTTGAATCAATTTATCTTGTTCTCGAGTCAAGTCAACAAAAAAATCATCAAAGGAGGGCATTTTCCATTGTGCTCCAAGTGCCCTTTTGGTTGCATGGAAGGTAGAGATGAAAAAGAATAATCAAGACCTAGTTTGGCAAGGACATAAAGAATAAGTTGTGATTCTTTTTATCAATTCCACATTCTTTCAGTTGCATTCTCACAAATTTGAACTTGGTGAAGTAGTCCTAAAGTGTGTCAAAATTGCTAGGACTAAGACTAATCAACTCATTTTCTAGTTTGTGCCCTCTCATTTCATCTTATTTCCCAAAGAGTTATTCTAAGGTGTCCCATACATCCTTGGGTGTTTTGACAAAAATTATATGAAAGTGTAGACATGATGACACTAAAATGTATAAGAAACCATATGCTTCATCACACTTTTCAAACCATTTCTCTTTATGTACAACATATGTTGGTTCAATTTGTAAACCCATATTATCTTATTTAGCTTCTTGTTTTTTTCATAAAGTGAGTGACATGAAAGTCTTCCATTCATGATAGTTGAAGGGAGTAAGCAAAACAACTGAATTGGGATCCATTTGCAAATTTGAGTGTGTTTACAAAATAAAATAATGAATGTGGAAAGAAGGAATCACAATATTTTATGCCCCTAAACTTACATAGGTTTAAGTGTACAAGACAATAGAATACCTCTAATGTGTAGAGCTCAGAAAAACTCACACTTTAAAAATTGGCACCTCAAAAGGATCTATTAACTAAGAAAGATAGAAAATTCGAGTTTTGGACCTCCTAAACACCTTGAAAATCCTAAAATGCACTAAGTTAGATTTTTGATTGATCAACACTTCAAAAAACTTGAAATGGTCTTGGTTGGGGTTTTGGACATGCTCAACAACTTCACAGGCCGAAATAGGTTGTCGGATTTTTGACCTTGCTAGACACCTTCAAAAACTAGACAAATTGCATCAAATTTTTTACTTACTTAAAAAAGTCCCAAATCATGTTGATTAAATTTGATGTCCAGTGCCAATCATCAAGATTTTGCACTTATTGAGCACCTCGAAAATGTGAAATAGGTTGTCGGTATTTTTGTTGAAAAGTTTTGATACCCAACGCATATCAAGCATGTGTTGGAACTGAAACATGTAAAACAAGATGGAAAATGTGAAACACTGGGTGTTGATAGGATTTCATAGATTTGAATGCAAATTACAAGTTCATGTCAAAGTGTTGAGATATTTTGAAGTCCCGAAAACCTAAAACACTAGGAATTGACTAAGGTTATGAGGCTTGACCACAATTTACAAAATGTGTTAAAATGCTAAGATGTCTTGAAGTCCCAAAAATTTGAAACACTAGATCAATATTTTTGACTTTAGCACCTCCAAAACCTAATACAATGTGTCGATTTTATCGCAAATGTCGAACACATTGAAAATCGAAATGCATTGGGGTGGGTTTTTGACTTGACAAATAACCTACAAATCTTGAAATAACGCAAATAGAAATAAAATCGTAGGGAACACCCAAAATCATGAAAAAAAAACTCAAAAAAACCCTTAAAATTATGAGGTTTTTGATTTTTGAAACACCATAAAAATTTCATAAACCCTCAATAGTGAAATTAACCAAATTTACACAAACTTGTCAGATTAAAAAACTTGAATAATACCACAACTAACAAAAATGGACAAGCATTTTACTAGCAATGCTCTGATACCATATCATATTTTCTCGCATGAATCTTTGATAAAGAATTATTACACACATGTAGTTGCATGAATTCCAAGAAGATATAACAAGTAATGCAATATGAAATTAACTCACAAAAATAAGAATGGTGCAAAATTAGGAACCTCTCAATAGCTCAAGTGGTGTGTACAAATAGGAGTGTTGTGTAACTCCTCCATGAGAATATTCCCATAATAGGAAGGGGAGTTACACTCTGAATGGGAATGTAACTCCTATGACACACTATGACATGTAAGACATGTCATAGTAACTCCTATGATGCTCAATACACCTAAGAAATATGAGTCACCAAGAATGAGTATTTATTCCAAGAAAATAAATATGAGGAAAATAATATCCCACACCAGTAGTCACTTAAGAGAAAAATAAGGCCCTTAGGCCAAAATTAGAGTAGCAAACAAGTAACTACACACACAACTAGTAAACATGTATAGAAAACTAGAGTATCATAATGTGAAGAAATAACATGTAGTAAGTGATATATAGGAACACGTGAAACAACCATCAACACCACACAAGACACATGTGTTAGTCTTATTAGTTCAAAAGATAGCAAATACACTATATATGTAATCAAGCGTAATGAGGAAGTGAAAAGGCACTATAATGAAATAATAACACTTGGATTGTGTGGAGGATTCCCCCAAAGAAATTATGTAAGGAATATTGATAGCTCCCATAAGCATGTATTAATTTGTATGTCCTACATCAAGCTCAATATACCCCATGGATGTGTGTGTATAAAGAATAAAAATGTTATCTATCAAACTAGAAGGATAAACAACATGTATAATGTAAAGTGAAAACAATGTATGCTAAAGAAATAGGTCTTGAGTTTTGTATTTTTGAAAATATGTGAATGCTTCTACTTTTGTGATTATATTGATATTATTTTGTGTTTTCTAGTGTATATCTATGTATATGAGAAAATAAAAACATGAAATATACCCAATGAGAACCTCTAGAGGAGGTGAATCAACCATTGTAGATGATGGAGGCCCAGGCCTCATATGTACCAAATAATGTGACTCAGAGCCAATAGAACAATGGTAGTAATTTTTGCCATAGAGGGACTATGAGAAGAGAAATTTATAGCAATGGAATAGTTAGAATGTGGTGTAAAGATATGTATGTTGGACTATAATAATAAGCATGCTTCGAAGATTGATGAGGAAATGTAGAGTGATGTGTTGCACTAAAGGATCTACGAGGCATCCTATGAGATGCAAGATATGATAGGTGATATGTGTGGTTGAAGGGATATCTAAAGGTCAATGAATACTAGAGATATGTGAATCAATATGTTCTACCAAAGGTCTAGTAGGAAGATGAGAGCTATGTGAGTTAGTGTGTTCAACCACAGCCCGACACAAGGACAAAACTATGTGAATTAGTGTGTACAACCACGGGCCTAGTAGAAGGACTTGAGTTGTGTGAATCATGCATAGATCCAAGGAGTTATACATAGGTGTCCTAGGAGTAGGGATATAGACTATGGGAGAATGACTAGGCATGTTATGGGAAGGTGCTTCAAAAGGGTTACCTCGAATAGTAACAACCTTTTGATTGTGAATAAATTTAATACTCTGGTGAATGACTGATAGGATAGCCTTAAGAGCACACAATCAAGGAAGACCAAGGTGTAAGGTACTAGAGTTAAGACAACTAGTGACCAAGAATGAAATAGGTGTTGTAATAATATCAACGATGATAAGTAGTGTGATATAATGGTAGAAAGGATTAGAGATGAATGTAAGCTTCCAAGTAGAGATGTTGAGAGATTGAAGGAATGAAAAATAAGATACATTATCTTTTTGTTTGGTCAATCAATACACTATGTATAGGTACATGATGCATAAAGACCAAAAAATACAATGTATCAAAAAGTAACATGTCATATATTAGAGTCATCAAAAGTAATGCATGGTGTTGTAGACACAAAATCTATGCACTTGGGTACATTTCTAGGTCCTAAAGCATATTAATGTATACATGATTCCTAAGAAAGAAAATTAGTGGTTAACAACTCCTTTTGGCCTTTTGGTTGCTTTATCTCTTGCACTTTACTAGATTTACACATCTTACATTTCTTGGCACTTGATTGATTTACCTTTTGATGGCCTCAAACACTAGCACCTAATTAGGACAGAAGCACCCAAGCGCTCTTGTCCCTCCTAGGTGCTCATGTCCCTCTCTTTATTCTTCTTACTCTTTTAGGTCATTTTCATTTATTGATCACCTTTTAACACTTTGAGTCGGCCTTTTAGTTTTCAATCACTAAATTCAAACAAGGGAGTTATATATATAATTAGTTACTTCTTCTAAATAAGGATCCAGACACTATAAGCATCATTTATCACCACCTAAGCTTGCACAAAGGCACAAGATCACTACAAACTACATATCTAGCATATTCATACAAAGCACAAGGGTTGCGATGGTTTGCATACACTGAATAGGAGGAGAGCTCATTCTATTCCATCACACACATTTTTCATACTTGGTAAAATTCTAGATCTACGTTATCATCGTACAAATTACACAAGAGAAACCTAGGATACATACATGCACACACACACACACACACAAAACTACATGGATTCTAAGATGTAATGTAGTGCTCGGTCATGAGTTCACTCTTCGGGTGATCGTCAAGGTCATTCGACTACCCATTTTGCATATTCTATATTACATTTGATATGGTTTTGGGTATGTGCAACTAGTCATTTGTTATGTAGGTTACATGTGTGACTGGTGATCTAACAACAAAACTGGAGTGACAAAGAGTGATCAACTACAAAGACCTTTAGACCCGAGAAAATATCATACTCTAATCATATAAGCAAACACAGGTGCCCGGAACAATCACTAGTGCACGAGGTGTTTTTTTTTCCTCCTTGTGGGTGCTTACATCCTAATTACATTCTGAGTTCTCAAACCCTCGGTGAGCCTTTTTAACATTGTTTGT
The DNA here is from genome assembly GCA_018340775.1 of Taxus wallichiana var. yunnanensis. Taxonomy (NCBI): domain Eukaryota; kingdom Viridiplantae; phylum Streptophyta; class Pinopsida; order Cupressales; family Taxaceae; genus Taxus; species Taxus wallichiana. The sequence continues at coordinate 600,145,343 of CM031239.1, read as the reverse complement.
TAGCCAATTCTTATAGATACACGGTCTCGATCACTCCCAAGATGCACAGAATCAACTAAGTCATATTTTTCCATTTATTTTCTTAGAGTGTTACATCTTTTAATGCTTATTATTTGCGCATTATTGTACTTAATTGCCCGAATATCATTTGTTACAAAAAGTTACTTTGAATTAAGGTTTAATTCCATTTAGATTAAATTAAGTGTAGAAGGAGGTATATGAGTAATATTATCAATCATAACATCTAAGTGATGATTATAAGAGGGTTGTGTTGGTACCATATGAAGATAATTATGCACTTTAGAAGTAGATGTATCATTTATATTATATACTTAGGGAGTGGATCATTGAATATTTTCAACATAGAATTGTCATTTTTGTCTTGGAAGATTCCTTAGTGAATTCATCCCATTCAATGACATTGGAGTCAATAAGATCCTAGATAACATGAAAAATTTTGATGCATCTATCCATGGAATCACCAACACATTGGTGATAATTTCAATAGGCTTTGGTATCAAAACTTCTTACTTTGAGGCTTACTCGTGTTAACCTCAAATAGTGGAGGGAGAGACACAAGATTACACTCAAGTAATTATTTTAGGAAAACATTAGGAGGACATGGTAAACGTGTAAAATTTTGTTGAGTGTGTTGTAATTGTAGCTTGGTAGGTTTATTAATAGCATTGATAACATCTTTGGGAGGAGCCTTAAAATCATTTATTTTTTCCTTAAAATTAAATTTACTTTGAGCATTAGCATGAGACGGATTACAAGTGCTAACAACATACTTGAGATTATTCATATGTAATAACTTAGCTTCATGCTCTTTTATTGTATGACATAAATGGTTAAATGATCTGAATTTGTTAAACATGATCAATTCTTATAAAGGAGGAAGTAGGCTTTGTGTAAAAATATCTTGTAAGTCACTATCACTAGGAGATTATTCATCTTGGTAAGCATAGTTTAATAACGTAAGACATAATCATTGATATGTTCATTAGATCCTTAGCATAGCTTGGACATTTGTGCATAAGAAACCTTATCTCCAATGTTGATAGAAAATTGGGCTAGAAATTGATTTTCCAATGTAGTGAAAGAATGCATAGAATGTGTGGGGAGATCATAGAACCATTGCAATGAAAATTCCTTAAGACTCCTAGGGAATAACTTGGTAAGAAAATTTCATAACATTCATAATCAATCTAAGCCACATGAAAGGATTTAAGATGTTCCATGAGATCACCTTTTCCATCATACATAGGAATTTTAGGTGTAACAAAACCAAGAGGCAAAGAGTAAGAGATTCGCCTCATGAGCTAGTTAATTGTGCAAGAATTGAGTTGAATTCATGGCATGAAGAGAAGTGGGACACATATTTTGTAAATATAATATTTTAGCTTGTAACGTGTGAACAAGGGTTTTAAGAGCTGTGTGCTATATCAAAAAAATGTGAACCATTAGAGATGAGAGGTGTAGTAGTAATAGTGACCATAGGAATATGCATATAAACATTATACATTGGCATGCTAGGTGCCTCCAAGAATGTGGGTAATGTAGATGTAGTAATATTAGATGTTTCTAAGTTAGAGATGGATCATTCTCAAGTTGATCTCATGGAATATAGTAAGATATCAATGTTAGAGGGATTTTGTAAAAATGTGCAAATTGTTGTGTCATCATTGGTAAGGTCCGAGTATTATCTTCACAGTGATTATTGGAAGCATCACCTTGGGCATGATCAAAATTTATAGTCAAAATAACATTAGCAAATAGATCATCATGGACTTGGGCACAAGAGTGAGCAGGGGTGGTATGGGAATCAAAATATGTGGGAAAGCTACATAAATATTGATAATGATCCCTAAGAGTCAACATGATAAAGCACAATATCCAAACAAAATAAAATAGAATATACCCTAGGGCCACTAGGGGTTGGAGACATAAGGTTCGATTCAAGAGTTGGGTACACCAAAACTTTTCACCCTTTTTACGTTTGATTATATTTTTATACTATAATAAAAAAGGAATGAAATATGAGCTACATGGGGTATTTGACTAATTAACTTCCAACATTAACCATTCAATATCATAATAATACATTAATACTTGTAACAAATATACATGATACAATATAAACTCAAAATACATGGGATTGAGTGCACTTAGTTGATTACAGGTGATTATGGACTGATCTAAGTGATCTAGATGCAGAAATAGGGGTATTTGGACCTAGAATGCTTTGGAACTGAAATTGTGACTTGAGAGTCTTCTGGGAAGGAATGTATAGTAAGGGAAGTAAAATATGTATGGTCTTAACCTATTTTTACATATTTGTGTCTATTTAACAATGAGGTTTGTGAATTTCTAGGTTTACCACTGTTTTATTCTCTTTTCGCTCTCTTTCAATCACTATCAAACACACTACAAGGGTCTATGAATACTATGTTCAATCTTTCAAAACCCTAACCATGGATGAATTCCTAAAAAAAATTAGTTGGGTTGTGGGTACTCCTATACACCACCAACATCACCACTGCTCGAAGAGGCCTCAAACCACACATAATTCTCCACCTAGCATGTGATATCTAGTTGTAGTGTAATCAGATTTGACATCCTTCCTTTGAAAATGCTTGACTTGAGTTTATCTCTTGCCAATATACTTGAGTGGGTGAATTTGAGTGCTTAAAAATGTGAGATATAGTCCCGTATACCTAGTGGGAAGCATCAAACCCATAGATAGTGTTTCTCTAATGAATGTGCAAAGGTATTTTTAGAGTGTAAGGAGCTTTGGGTGCCTTTTGTGTTAGCTTTTATAATAGGAGTCCATGAAGGTGCTAGACTCTCAAACGGGGTGAGTTTCACTTGCTTATATATATTGCAAGAAGGTGATTCAAGATATAAAGGATGACTAAGGAGGAGTAAGTGACCTAAAGAATAATGTACAATGGAAAGTTTGGGGCCATATGAGCAAGCTCAAAACCATACACTAGGGTCAAGACCGTACAAACGTTCTTGCACCTACTATATGTTTTTGACCTAAGAGTGATAATCTCTAATGTGAAGCTCGAAACTGAAAAGTGGATTTTCTTACTATGTTTCATGCATTCAATTCTAAAAAATTATCGACATATGAGTGTATAAGATCAAACAAGGTAGACACGAGACCTAGGCATGTATCGAATGAGAATGGGTAAAGTGCACTTGTTTGAGAAAGAGAGAAATGTCAAGAATAATAGTATCAAAGAGTAGAATTACCAAATTTGAATGTTTACAAGAGGAAAATCCCTCTAGTTATATTATCCCTTTTATTTTTGGTCGTTCAATAATAACAATGATCTTGATTGCTCTTATAGATTCTTTGTGTAGGCTAGTTCACAAATGAATATACTTATTAAATATTTTATCATCATCTAGAAGGATGAAATCATATATGATAAATGATGTTGTAAACATTAAAATTTGGTCATTTAGTTACAACTATGAGATAAATTTTGGTTTGTCTATTACTTTCAAATTTAACTATTGAAAGATTCAAGATGACTATTATTACTTAGAAATTGATGCATTTGTACTTACATAAAATAAATACGTGAGTGTATCTATTATATTTAGCTAGTTACCACGAGGGTTTATTCAACTTATAGAATTAAATGTCATCCTAAATTATAAAGATCTTGTTGCTATTATGCAATTATACATTTAATGAGAGAAATAATATTGAATCATATTTCTTTTAATCATTCAAAGTGATCAATCATTGCATCCTAGCATTAAATGCATAATTTGATGTTGATATGACATCATGTGATTGAATTTACATTGATGACATCTAAAGGGAATAATTAACTTTGAAATTAGTTTTGAGAATGAGTTATTGCTTTATAAATTTAGACTTGATCATACTAGGAAAATATTTAAATAATGTGTACTTGATTAAATTTAGAATTAGTAAAATTACATGCACTTCGTATCAATTATGGTATTCATCATAGGCGTAGTGAAATTTGGAAAGGTTACAAGGAAATTTGTAGTTAAAAATTTGACTTTTTAAGATGATCTCTAATGGAGTTTTTACATTTGTCCCTCTACGTATCGTATCATCTTGAAGTTGTGTCATGACTCCATCCTCATGAATGTTATCCAAAATTCAAGGGTCAATAATAATAAATCATGATGAATAGTATGGAATACTCGCTTTAAGAAAACTAATCCCTCTTTATGAAATTGTAATGCTATAAGTGCTCCCAAAGCATTATATCAAACACCACAACATAAATATTGATAAATGTATGCTTAATTATAATAGTCATGTCATTGTTCATGTTTAAAATTTATTTGAATTATGACTAGGGTGGATGATGTTTTGAAACTAAGAGGGCTTGTGGATAGCAAATGATATTGTTAAATAATCAAGCCAAGGGGAAGGTGAGAAAATCCATTCTATTTTTGAGAAGTCTAGCTTGAAATCCTTGCAATATGTTGCATTTCTAATATATACCTTTTGAACAACTATCCTTAAATCTAAGGAGAAAACAAAATTCACGAGGGAGGTGTGAAGATTAGATAATAGGATTGTTTGGAATATTATTAATAGATTTTATATAGAAAATCCAAGCCTAAGGATCAATGTCCAAATGGAGATGTCCTCGAGAGGAGAGCCCTTAACAAAATTATAAACAAGGCCATGAAATGGAAAATCCTACCAAAGAAAATGTATTTTAGTTGGTATGGAGACTGCGGTGACACATGACTAAGATACATAATTTCATATAGAAATAGGATTAAAAACTTTTAAGTTTTTTTATTGTAGTCTCTATTTGCCTCTTGTTTCACCAATCAACCCCAAGCACACTAAAACATCATCCAGACTAGTCAGAAGCTTACGAGGCACGTGTAGGCTCAGTTTGAGCCCCTCCTTTATGTGAGCTTCATGAGAATTTTCTTCCTTAATAAGGGGGTGTTGTATAAACAAAGAATGACACACCCATTCTTGACAACCTAGATGTAAGCACTAACTCCTAATCTAGTGCACCAAAACATAAGATAAGCATGATCATATTATAATGGAAGTAGAGCTAAATCACGATTATCATCAAGGAAACCAATAATACACCCATGAACATAAAAAGGAAATGTACAGATCTAGATTCATCACATAAGTGCTTCAGAATCACTTCATTATATTTATATGCCAAAGTATAGTAGCCAAGATTACATCAAAAGAGTTCCATGTATGAAGATATTTATAGTAGTAGAGATTTTACACATTATAGAGCTCTGCCATCACACATTACATATATTTTCTAACTATCTTCCTCTCTTGCTTCCATACTCACCTACACATCTCTCCTAAAACCATACATATGAGGAAATCTCTAGGAATCTCCTCTTAACCACTCATCATTACATGAGAAAGCCTAAAGGAATCTTTCATGATTTCCCTACCACTACCCAAGAACATGTCAAATGTCATCATGTGTTTCCCCTAATCGAGTGTCCTTAGCATGCATGTGCCAACTAATCCATAACAAACTTGGCTCCTTATCCTTTCATGATAATTGTATTGATGCCCTGGAATATCCTTTCCTTGAGCTATAAGTCTCCATAGCTTATCCATATCTATATCTGGTCACTTTTTCATTCATTCCCTAAACATGTCCTTTTCCTATTGTCAAAACTCACTAAGTCTTGAATCCATCCTTCCTGGGTGAGCCTTCATGCATCTCAAGAACTACCTCCACACATGCCTTTACGCCCCTTACTTCTATGCACCACCAAGTTTTGCACCCTAGGTACTTAGTTAATTTAGGGGTCCAACATCACCCCACACTAATCTGATTGTCACCCCTGATAATCCTTTGCACTTCCCAAACAAAGTCTTGATGACCAAAATCTACTAAGGCAATAATGTTGTTCCTTCAAAGAATAAAGAATAGTGGAATTGAAAGAATCCAAACAAAGAATTGAAGATTGGAGGAATATGTTATGCGACCAATTGGAGGAGTTCAGAACTCCGCGTATCTATCTCATCCTTCAATTTCTCCCATGCCTTCAATTTTGATAAGACCTTTCCTAGTGCTTCTCCCATGGTTTGGGCACTTGGTCTAGGGTAATTTCCTCCACCTTCCCTTTAGTGCATTTATAGCTACCACCAGTTCCATACAGACACCTTTAAACTCATCCATCCACTCAGTGATGGAATCTCGAAGTTCGCTAATCCTAAAGTCCAACTTCTCGTGCTTCATTTTGATTTTATCCTTCTGAGTTGTGGTGTTAACAACCAACTATGCGTGTTTGGCCTTATTGGTGGGGATGGTCTCCTATAAATCCTTGAGGTGGCCTCCTCTTTTACCACCCACACGTCAATGATGGGCTCACATTTTTTGCAATTATTGAAGCCCCTATCTACAAGTATATTTGCTTCCTTGAGTTGGGTGAGAAAGTCCTCCAACTCAGTGATGGGCTTCAATGATGACCTTGTTTTCCTCTTTCTCCTTTGTGATCTCTATAGTTGTGGGCCCCATGCCATCCTTGATGTTTTTGAGCAACATCCCCACAAGGTCTTCAAGATATTCCATTTCATCCCCATAGTCTATCCTGGCCTAGCTCACCAATGTCGACATTGTCCCAAAATGCTCTTCACGAGGGTGCCATCTCGGTTGTATGCTTCCTTAGTTTGTGCCTATTTTCCCCTTAATCCCTGTGTATATCTATCTATCTCCTTTTCCTTATTTTTTTTTCCGCGACCAGGGTCCGAACAGTGGCTCATGCATCCAAGCTATGTGGATCACCTCCGAAGACATATTTTGAAGCACATTGCATGCTTTCTCATCTATTAGGTGGCTAGGATCCACCACCCTATATGTTTCTCCTCCCTTCTTCTTCAGATGGACGGTCTCGATCGCATGATCGTTGACCTCAAACTCAGGATCTTTGGCATGGTAATGCATGTTCCAACTAAGCATCTTCCTAGTTCTGGGCACACCCCTTCTTGATCCATCAAATCCCATCCATGTAGCTTTTCTAGTGGGAGGGTGGCCTAGAACCTTTGCATGTAATACCTTCGTGGGGTCATCCATGAAGTCCATATGTGGGGACACGGTGTCCACTTCTTCCTCATAGCTTTGTGCACTTCGTCCTCTGCTTCTTTTCTCAAGGGTGAATCCTTTATCCTCCTTTATAGTAAAGGAGTCCCCCTTATCTCCCCTTGGGTTAGTGGTCTATGTCGGGAGGCCTCATGCATTGGGCTCTTCTTAGGTCTTGTAGAGTGCTCCTTTCCTTCCTCATGCATGCCTCACCTGCATCCATGGTTTCAGCCTCAACTTCTTATTCTTCCATATTTTCCTCCAACTCTACCTTGAAGGTGGTGGGGTCTTCTTCTTCACCTTCCTCCGAGCTGTTGCGGGGCTCGATGCATCATGTGTCTTTTTCTTCTTTTCTTTAGGATCTTCCTCCTCTTCCTTCTCTTTCTCATGCCCAATAATGAGGCCTTGGTGCCACCTTGTAGTGAAGTGTTGGCGCCCTTGCTACCATTTCGGCGCATGTAGTACCTCCTCTTCCGGGAAGTATCTAACTTACCTTCACTCTTTTTTTTCTTCTTCCTCTTCTTGACTGTACCACTTTCATGGGTGGGATTGGTGCCTCCCATAGCTTTGGAAAGGGGGAGTCTGTAACCTCCACTTCAATCCCCCTTGTGTTTTGGGGCATAATTACACAAACACCTGATGGATGTACCCTTTGATGGTAATGCTGACTTGAGGGTGCAAGTCCAAAAAGTTTGGCTCCAAAACTTTGACATAAGCAGGTCGAGTACCATACTTGTATGTCACATAATGTATGGACATCAACATCCACTTTGTCTACATCAAAGACCAACTTTATGTGCATCCTTTATCTAGTTTGATGGCACACTTCATGTACTTAGTAGTAAATGCAAAGGGGAGCTTGCACCATGGCCCCATCTCTCCCTTGGCCATCATAAACTTTTCTAGGAAAAATGTTGAGTAACTACAAGTTTTACTTGATCCCCAACAACTTGTGGAAATTCATGGGGAATGCGTCACTCATTCTCAAATGCTTCGCACAACCATTCAAACCACATGTTCATCTGAGCCTTGTAGGTGCTCGAGATGGTCCCATCACAAGTGAACTTCATAAATTGAACTGCTGAGGGATGAGTGTGCCAGTGGGTGAACCCATATGTTCCCATCTAGCCCATCTGGGACACCAATCTCCCAAAATATGATCAATAGAAGTATGGAGCCCCATGTGATTTTCACTCTTGCCTTGTTTTGTACTCGTGCTTCTTCAACAATGTTGTTTGTGATAAACTCTACAAAATTATAATGTGCCCTTTTTGACACTCTATAGGCCACATACAAGAACCTCTTATTGATGTTTGTCCACCTCTCTGATGTGCCCAATTTGAACTAATGAGTCGAGAGGTGACTCTCAATGTTGGGTCTAGGAGATCTAGAATCACATGTGCCCTTCCTCCCTTCTCGTAGCTCAATCTCTTCGCTAGCTCCTCAATCTTTGCAGTGGCACATAAATCAAGTGTCATGTCCTCACTAGTGTTCCATAGGCCTGTAACTATCCTAATCAAGTGGCTCTGTAATCCTCATCCTTCTTCCTATGAAGTAGAAGAAGTCCTCATGCACCCGTGACATTAACCATCTGAATAGTGGGGTGGGTTTCACAAAGAAAGGAAGTTCCCATAAGTTGTAAAACTCCAATCTTTTGTAGTTCTTGTTGCACCGAGTCAGTCAACCTTAGGGTTTCTGAGCTTGTCCACCATTGGAGTGTTTGAAACTAAGTCCACCCATTAGATTTTCATTGTCACTTGTCTTGTGGTTGTACTCATTGATCTTGCACTTGTATAACTTCAAGCTCCACTTTTCTACCTTGATAACCCTGGGGGTACTACATTTCTGAGTAAATCTCCATAGGATCCTCCTTCTCCACCACCAGTCTCTTTGTTTGAGATTTCTTGGGTGCCATCTTCTTTCTTCTTTCTTCTCGTGCCTCTCTCCTTTGCCTACCTAGACTCGATGACTTCTTCATTTCTCTTTCATGTAACCCCTCTCTTGCTTTGTTGTCTTCCTTCCTCCTTACAACATGTCCCTAAGACTACACTACAACTTGCACAATTCCTCTAGTTCAGTGACAAGTACCTCACTTCACTCTTCTTTGCAAAACCCTTGTCGCACTTTGAGCTCGGGAGCAAAAAGAAATTTTCTAAGGAAAAGTAGTCAAAATGACTACTCTTACCTCCTATTTATACTTTTTCAATGCCTTAGAGTTCCTCTGACCATGTGTCTTAACGTCACTTTTTAATAGAGCACTTTATTTCACTTAAATCAACTTCCGTGACTTCCCTCACGTGTCGCAGTTATAACCTTTTGGCACTCCAACACTACTTCACTGCCACATGGACCTCCTTCGTGTGTCACCATGCCAAAGTACATAACCTTTGTGTTGTCCACTAAGTAGTTCCCCATGGTGTTTCCTACCTTATGTTGTATTGTGTGATCTTTCCCTTCTTCGTGGTCTTTAAACCTTTCTCAACACACCTTCATAACCATGAATTCAAACACCTTAACCATCATTTCTACTCATTCTTCTACCTTTACGCTAATCATTCCCATCAGTCCATTGTCAAAAGAATTTTCAAACATATTCGACATATCTGCTACTTCACTCCACACAAAAATGTATGTGTGGTCCTCTGCGCATAGAATCTCTTACAATGTAATTAGCTACTGTGCACCAACATGCAATGTAAAACCCAAAAAAATGATGAAAAAGGAAACAACCAAAAGGGAAAAGCATTAAAGGAAACCTAATCTAATTGGCAATATTGCCTTATTTATAGACACATAGAAGCCTTATTTATAGTAGGGCTTCACCTACTCCCATTGAAATATCCTGGCAACCTTGTCCCATCCAGCACTTGCAATTGGCACGCACCTAAATCAAGGATGTAAGATATAATATATGGCCCTAACCAATGGAATTTGAGTTTCCCAGGATGGCGCAGAACTTAGAGTCATAAAGTAAAACCATCTGCCCAACCTCAAATTGTTTATTTTTAATGTGATGATCGTGCCATGCTTTTTGTCTCACCTTCTCAGTCTTTTGACTCCATCTAACAAGTGATCATCTTTCATCCAATTACATTAATTTATCCATGTGCTCTTGTAATTCTTTCTTTCAACCAATCCTTTACACGCACAATATGCGAGAGAGGGCAGCATAAACTCTTTGGTAAAATAGCTTACTGTCAAACACCAATTGAAATGGTGTGGCCTTGTTCAATCTCTTATAGGTTTTCCTATATGCCCATAGTATGGCTGAGACTTTTTCATCCCAATCTTGTCTCCCAACATCACAAATCTTGGTCAACGTGTGACTTAGTATCTTGTTAAATGCCCTTAGCGGTTCCATTAGCTTGAGGGTGATAAGGGGTAGTCTTGTGATGAGCCACCATGAACTCTGCCAACAAAATCTTGACTATCTCATTCAAAAATGTGTACCCTATCACTAGTCAAAGCTCAATGGACACCCATACCTACGATTATATTTTCCCATAGGAATCTTTCCGATGTGGTTGTTGTGTAATCCTTCATAGGCATTGCCTCCACCCACCTATGTTAAGTAATCAGTACAAGTAATGATATAGCGTGAACTAGTCCTTCACGTGTAAGTGAAATAGGTCCTACAAAATCAATCACCCACTTCTCAAATGGTTCAGTGCTAGCTATCGGCCTCAAGGGAATTTCATCTCTTCTTCTGGCTTGCCAAGGCACTAGCAATGATCACAAGCCTTACAAAACTCAATACAATCTTAGTAAATGCTTTCCCACTAGAGACCTGCTAGTAAAATCTTTCCATGCGGTGGCATTTCTAGCATAGTGTCCTCTTGCAATTCCACCATGTGCTTCCTCCATGATTGCAGCATGCTCATGCTCTAACATGCACCGCAAAGATCTCATCATGACCTAACTTGTATAAGTCTCCACCAATTAACATGTAGGGCATGCATATATGTATAGCTAATTATTTTCTCTCTAAATTATTCATTCCTTCCGGTGCACCATACCTATTTTGAGAAACACAACAATATCCTCTAATTCAGAGGGTGTGCACCACAATCTAAATAGTTGTGCATCTAGCATTGTATCCTCAATGCTTTGTGTCTCCCCTGAGTCGATCCTTGATAAATGGTCAGGTCCTAAGTTACTTTTACCTGGTTTTACAACAACCGTAAACTCAAACTCTTGAAATAATAGGACCCACCTGCATATGTGCCCTTATAAAATGGGCTTATTTACCAAGTACTTCAATGCCATGTGGTCCATGTAGAATATAAAGGGTGTTGCCAATAGATATTACCTAAATTTTTAGCACGTAGATCATCGACAATGCCTCTGCGCTAGTAGTAGTATAGTTCTACTCTCTCTTTGGTGTCAACTTCCTACTTGCAAAACAAAGAGGGTGATCAATAGTCCCCTCACTAGGTTGTGCCAACACTACTCCAATTTCCATCCCTAAGGCATCAACATGTACATGGAATGGCTTATCCCAAGAAGGAAAGCGTAATATGGGCGCAGTGATAAGCTTATTCTTCAATGTATCAAATGCCATTTTTGTGCTTCTCCCCAATGAAATGTACTTTATGCTTTAGCAATCCCTCCAATGGTGTGACAATCTTGGCATATCCCTTGATAAATTTTTGGTAGTACCCCGTATGCCCAAGGAATCCATGCACTATGCTCTCTGGCTAGTAGGTTCCCCAATCCCACAATAATGGCAACTTTGGTAGGATCCACCAGCAAGCCTTCCTTACATATGATATGTCCCCAATAGGGTTCCAAAGGAGTAGCGAAAACACATTTCTTAATGTTGAGAGATATACTCAACTATTGACATCTCTCAAACATCAACCATAGATTATCACAATGGTATTTTACTAGTCCATAAACCATCCAATCATCAAGGTAGACTTGAAGAAACTTATGGATGAAGTCCTAAAACACCTAAACCACAATGCATGAAAACACAACATGTGTGTTCTTCAGTCCAAAAGGCATGACCGTGTAGGAAAAACTTCCCATTCAGTGGAAAATTTTGTCTTTTCTTGGTCCTCCTTTACAATTCTAACTTGATGGTATCCTGAGAATCCATTTGTGAAAGAATAGATCTCATGCCTAGCTACTCCTTCCAGGATCTCCTCGGTGAAGGGGGTTGGAAAAGGGTCAATGACACATACCACATTCAAATCCCTATAATCAACACAAATCCTTATCCTCCCATCCTTTTTAATGTTGATGACCATTAGACTTATCCATTTTGATTCTTCAACACCTCAATGATTCCTGATGTGATCATCTTGTCAATCTCCTCCTTGACCCTGACGCACAGATTTGTATTCATTTAGTATGGTCTCTTCCAAATTGGGTGCGTGCCCTCCTTATTTTGATTCACATCTCTCCTAAAGAGTGGTGAACTCCCTTAAGCTCATGGTACCCATGTGGAAACAAATCCTAAAATTCATGCAACAGATCGATGATCTTTGAAACCTCCTTTTCTATCCAATAGTAATCTCCAATAGTAGCCTCCTTAGGTTCCACCTCCGAACCAATGTTAACCTTCTTAGTTTTCAAGGGTTCATGGTAGGCATGCGCTTTCTCATCAACACTATCCATAACCTCATGTGTACCCACAGTATGGTTAACATCCAAGTTCTCCACTTCTTCACCATCGATCACATAGACCAACTTCCCTTTCTCTTTTTCCATGCAAAGCACGCTCAAGTTGTATTTCCTCTAGCTCTCCCTCATCATTGAAGTGCACTTCCAAGTCAGGTTCTCCCAAAAATTCTAGTATTCTATCCTCCTCCATGGCACTATCTCCCATAGTTAGGTGCTTAACAACCTATAGCACCTCATTCACCAATGGTTTAGTACTCCAATACTTGAAAGCTTGAAGGAGATCAGCTGTCAACTCCTACCAGTTTCTTGTCTCGATGTGTAGTTCGAATGAATTTACCATGCACATGTGTAGCCTTGTAAGGTGGAGTAAATATTATGCACCCATAAATATGGTGGCAAGGATTCGCACCTTCCATCCAGAGCCTTCTCACATGTCTAGATGTGAAATGAGGTGGGTTCCTTCCCATGATAGTCTTGTATAGCAGTAGGTGCATTGCTTGAAGAAACCTAACAGAGAATGTGATTCTCACCTGCCACTCTAGAAGGTTATCATGATGGGTCACCCACCAACATGTTGTGGTCTCGAGAAAATTATAGATAAGCATACTTCTCCTTTTGATCTCACATCTCTATTGGGTCTCCATTACTCGTAGGAAAACATTAGGGTTGGCTCCCCAGTGTAACTTGGCAACTACTTTCCTCCCAGGTGCCCTGACTGAGTGCGCCTTTTTACTCTCATCACAAAGCCTCTTAATGTATTCTAAGTAACTCATATGTCTCATGTGCCCAATTATCACATGCCACACTAGTTGCATATCACTTGTAGATTGAGTGTCTTCCCTTGAATAACCTTCTTTTATTGGTTGCACAATCTCGGGGTCCCCGATATAGCACACACATAGATTTTTCTAGGTATTCTTCTCCCAAGGGCTCAGTATAGGGCACTAACTTTCCATATCCATCAAAGGAATGATAACACGTTCCTCTTTTTCTCAAAACTTATATACCCCTTATTGAAACGTAAGTCAAGCATTGTTCTTATACCACCAAGGGTGCCCAAGTAACACTGGAAAGTTGTCCACCTCAGCAAGTGCTAAGACTTTAAAGTCTCCAGTGAATTTCACCCCTTGGATAGTGATAGTAGCATCCTTTAAAACACCAATGGGCATTGTCTTTGTCTTGTTATCCATATAAAACACATTTGAAGATGGTTGTAATGGTGGCCTTCCCATTTGATTCCATACATCTAAAGTGAGAACATTAACTTTCGTGCCCATGTCAATAGAATATTACTTAGGATCCATCCATCAACAACTACATTCAAGGTAATCTCTTTATCATATTTAAGGTTTTGAGGAGGAAGGTTAGTGTGCAAGAGCTTTCTCCCATAGTCATTCGATGCTCTCCTCCAAGATGAGTACAAATTTCTCCCGTAGACATTCTCCTTTAAAACACCAATGGGCATTATCTCTTTGTCTTGTTAGCCATATACAACACATTTGAAGATGGTTGTAATGGGGGCCTTCCCATTTTATTCCATGTGTCTAAAGTGAGAACATTAACTTTTGTGCATGTGTCAATCAGAATATTACTTAGGAGCCATCCATCAACAACTACATTCAAGGTAATCTCCTTATCATAGTCAAGGCTGTGAGGAGGAAGGTTAGTATGCAAGACCTATCACTCGCGCTCTCCTCCAATGCTGGTACTTTCTCCCATAGCCATTCTCCTAGCAAAGGGATGATATTCTCTTGCCTCAACATTTTGCATACCTCCCTGACTTCATCTAGATCCTTTGCGAGAGCCTCAACACTTTTATTTTTCTCTAACTACCATGATTGCTCCTTTAGGCATTAGATCTCTCCTTGTAAGCTTTGAATCACATCCATGGTTTCTGATAGACTTATTTTTGATGAGTAGGGTCTAGGTACTTCCCATGCACCACCTCTTCTCTAGTAACTAGTGGTTTTTCTTTCGTATCTCCTTGGCGTGCGTAGCCTTAGCTCGTGTTATCACCAATATAGGTTCTAACTCTGACTCATGCGCCACCCTTGGCATCCACTACTGAGTCATATTTCTTCACACTTACCATCCCGGCACCTTTGTCCTTCTGTTGTTGTTGGCTCATGTGTTCAAATAATTCTAGGCACTCCTCATACTTGTGCTTCTTTCCACACCAAGAGCATTGTAACAGATCGGGGCATTCATGCTTATAGTGTTCCGTAGACCCACAATTGTAACAAGTTCCACATGGGAACTCACTTCTCCATTAAATTCCACCTCTGCGAGTCACCATGACCTCTAAAACTCCTCCGTGAAAGCCTCTTCTGTGACTCCCTCCATCTATGCCCTTCATAATGATGGCCCTCATCCTTGGAACTGCTTGCAATACTAGTCTAGCACACACCAGTATCAATGGCATCATGTATTTGGTCAATCAATCTATAATCCTTGGTGTCATGAGTAGTAGAGGTAAAAATTTTGCAATAGCAAGACACATTCTTACGGATCATGCGTTGCAGTATGGACACCTACTTGCATCATGATCTCCATGGAAAATCTCACAGATCTACCATCATTGCATGTACCAATCTCGAGGACAATTTTCCTTTGTATGCCCTTCTACCTCACAATTCATACACCATAACCCGTTATGAGTCTCATGAGCTGAGTTTGCAAATAATTTCTCTAGTTGTTTTTCCATTGCAGCAATTTGGGCTTCTAGGAATGGACTAACTCATATATCAACACTTCCTACTACCTCAATGCATAAGGCAGCCTCCAAGGCCTCACACGGATCTGTGAAAGTCTTCATGAAAGTGCCCTCTGAATGGTGTGATCAGTCCTTCGATGAACCATTGAGCATGCTGAAGGGTGAATGTCATAAGATAACTTGGATATGAGAGTCTTGAAATGTGTATCATACTCCCGCACACTCTCCACCATTCCTTGTTGAATCTCCTTCAACGTGCTATGATGCTTTTCTATTCAAACTCAGGTATGTGGAACTCCACCAAAAAGGCATTACGCAATGTAATGTAATCCACCACTATCTCATGTGTGGTCATACTTTTATACCATTATGCATGCATCCTTGTAGTGTAGTTGCAAAATGACTTGACTTCTTTCCAGGTAGTGATTCCCTTGTGCACCATAGTAACTCACACTTTGTGTACATGTTTGCGGCATCCTTAATCTCTTGTAATCAAGGTAAGTGGAGTGACATCTCATAAAACACATGTTGATGGTGTTGTGGACCTTGTCCACTAGATCCAGGACCTTGATTCCCTTGATGTTACCTCCACCACCAACCCAGATCACTATTCCCCTCCGGATCCACTAGATCCTCCTCTTATCATAGGTAAGGGCCTAACGTAGTCATTTGCCCTATGGACCCACCATCGCGCTAAAGCATGTCGATAGTCGATCATGATACCAAACCACTCCTAGATGTGTTTCCGTGCCACTCCCTGACGTGATACTCAAACCTTGTGATCTCACATACCTTTCCTAAATGTTGTTAGAAAAAATACCCCCAAACACAAGAAATGATTGTGCAACCATAGATGTACCAAATGAAAAATTATACCTCCTAGGTCGCTCGACTATGAATACCAATACCAACTAGATTATCAAAACTTATCTCAGGAACTAGAAAACTAAGCACAAGGGTCTGGTCACCATGTGGGTTAAGATGCATGCCTACGAATCTTCTCCTTTCTTCATATGATGAGCTCTCTCAGAAGCCGAGGGGGTTTCTCTTCCACACTTGCCAAGATGGGGTAGCTCAAACTTGCTCAAGTTCCACATCCTCCGCGCGAACCTCAAATCCTTCCCACAACATCTACCTCCATAAATCCATCACTCCTACCGTGCTTCGCATTTTCTTACCAACTCTCTCTCTCTCTCACTTCATTATACTTGAGCCACCTCTCCTCTCTCTCCATTTTTGCCACAAGGTCTGTCATCCTTTACCATTCATGGAACCTTCCATGCCCCATGCTAGTAAGAGTTTAGCCATGACCATGGGAAAGGCTTCCAAACTCAAAGTAATGACAAGATATTGATAAACAATGGAATAACATGTTTGAAAAGAAGAATGATTCTCTAGGCTCCCTTAAGAACTCAAACTCAGCAATCTCCGAGCTTTAAGAATATGTAGAAATAGTGTATTCCATGGTATAACTAGTAGCAGACTACTCCACCAGTAGAGATAAATCCCGGTGATCAACAACATGGGTCCAGTCAAATTGGCATCATGGAACCTTAATATTCCTCCTGGGTCTAAACATGAGGTCTATAGTACCAACTTGTCCTTGATGCATATGTTAATAGCCATTCATATAACTCTATTGGAGGAAACAACATAATAATGTCTCATAGAGTTCATGATATGTTCTCTCCACCCATTTTTCGTGCATCAAACTTAGATCCAATACTGAACCTCTGAGAAAACTCATCCTTCGTGTTTTTAAGCCAGGTCTCGATGTTGTCTAAGGTCAGTCGCTCTGTCATCACACATCATTCTCACAACAACTTTGAAAAGAGGTCTCGGCAATAGAACCAAAATGTAGTCTCTATTTACCTCTTGTTTTCTAATCAACCCCAAGCGCGTTGGAACATCATCCAGACTAGTCTAGAAGCTCACCCGAGGCACACAGGCATCGAGCCCCTCCTTTATGTGAGCTTCATGAGAATTTATTCCTTAATAAGGGGGTGTTGTACAAACAGAGAATGACACACCCATTCTTGATGCAAAAGATGTAAGCACTAACTCCTAATCTAATGCACCAGAACATAAGATAACATGATCATATTATAATGGAAGTAGAGATAAATCATGATTATCAAAGAAAACATTAATACACCCATGAACATAAAAAGGAAATGTATAGATCTAGATTCATCACATAAGTGCTTTAGAATCACTTCATTATATTTATATGCCAAAATACAAGTAGCCAAGATTACATCAAAAGAGTTCCATGTATGAAGATATTTATAGTAGCAAGAGATTTTACACATTACAGAGCTCACCATCACACATTACATATATTTTCTAACTATCTTCCTTTCTTGCTTCCATACTCACCTACACCTCTCTCCTAAAACCATACATATGAGGAACTCTCTAGGAATCTCCTCTTAACCACTCATCATTACATGAGAAAGCTGAAGGAATCTTTCATGATTTCCATACCACTACCCAAGAACATGCCAAATGTCATCATGTGTTTCCCCTAATCGAGTGTCCTTAGCACACATGTGCTAACTAATCCATAACAAACTTGGCTCCTTATCCTTTCATGATAACCATATTGATGCCCTGGAATATCCTTTCCTTGAGTTATAAGTCTCCATAGCTTATCCATATTTGTATCTGGTCACTTTTTCATTCATTCCCTAAACGTGTCCTTTCCTGCTATCCAAAACTCACTAAGTCCCAAATCCATCATTCCTGGGTGTAAGCCTTCGTGCATCTCCAAGAACTACCTTCATGTGCGTGCCTTCGCGCCCTACTTCTATGCACCACCAAGTTTCACGCCTTAGGTACTTAGTTAATTTAGGGGTCCAACATTGAAAGTCATGTTTTATTTTGTGGAAACCATCCTTAGTTTGTTGGTAGTTTCTTTAATGATGCAAATAAGCGGGACATGACTGACCTTCCCAAAGAGGAAAAAATGTCCAATCATAATGAAAAATCCATGGTAATGGCTTCCGGTTGTGAAGGGGACATATTGATTAACTAAAAATAGCTCTAATACTATGGAAGTATAGCCACTAGTTAATCTAATATAGGAGTACTAAAATGTTGTATGAATGCACTAAAATAGTATGGAGTAATTGTAAATAATTATGCTAAGTGAAATAAAAGTCTAAATATGCAAGGAAGTAAGGAATAAATGACTTAGCGATTGTAAAAGCTTGTGTCGCGAGGTTGTCACATATCCGATAATAAAATCTAGAAGTCACAAGAAGGCGATTTGGAGGATTCGAGAGGATATGAGAAGATGGCACTGGGAAAGTCTTGGGGGCCCCAGGTGCCCTAGTCTGATTAGGCACCCTAGTTTCGTAAAAGCTTTTAATATAATTTTTACATGGGTCATAAGGTATTGAAGTGTTCTTTTATTTGTTACATTAGATCTCGTTGAGTTGTGTTGAATGTGTTGAATAATGAAGTGATGACCTGTAAGAAAAAGGAAGTATCAAAACCCTAAGAAAAATAAAAGATGAAAATGAATGGGTCAAACTGACCTCAGTCGCCAAACTAGTGGTCTTATCACTTGTTGCACTACATTTCAGACCCGGATGTAGTTTGTGTGTGTGTGTGTGTGCACATGCGTGCCCTAGGTGCTCTCGTCCTAGTCACACTTTGTAAAGTAGCGAGCAATAATAACTATAGAAAATGTAATAGCATGTTTTCATGAAATAGAATAGAATCCTCCCCCTATGTTGTGTGTGTTGATGAAAATCTCCTAGCCTTGATGCATGGCACTATGTGGATGCAAGTGATGCAATGGATGTAACTCTAGATGGAGTGATAGTAGTATGTGATGCTAGGACCCTCATTATGGTCTCATAACTTTATATTTATAGAGTTATCTTGCTCTAATTTCATAATTAACCCCAACATGGCCAACTAGGAAAAAGATAAGGATGAAAAATGGATAGAAAGACCCCAAAAAGAAGCGGAAAGTGGAACATGGATCGGGGCACAGGTGCGAGTATAGGCATGGGTGCCCTGATTTAGGCTAAAATGACGTGATAGTTGTAAATAGGTGGATATGTGTAGGAAAATATGTGGGAATGATGAAATAAAATATAAAAATAAGATGGCAAAAAGGTGGGATTAATTAGTACTTTCTTCACTTGAGAACCCTCTAAATAGTAGTATGAGACCGGGCTAAATAATGCCTAAAGTGCATGATTTTGTGTCTACATTTTCCCCCACTTTATGTTGGTGAGTGGAACGCTCGGTAACATAAAGTAGATAGAGATGTGTACCTGATATCCATGTAGAGTGTAGAAGAAGACGTGTCGATGGACTAGACTCAAGCGTGGAATGACAAAAAAAAAAATGTGGAGGAGCGTGGATTCTAAAGATGAAAAATGTACATAAAAAGTGATGAGAGTGAACCTAGGGTGGAAACATGTGTGTAGTTGTTGTGGTGTGTAGTGTACTTGCATGGTTAGTAAAGGCAAGTGTCATTGTGGTATGTTGTTGTTGTCATTTTTTTGTCACCGTCATAGTTTTTATTGTTGTCACTTTTTCACCATTAGATTTTCATTTACAAATTTTGTTTCTCATACGGTACAAGGAGAAAATGATCAAGTAGTCAAATATATATGTATGTAAAAATGTTGTGTAAAATACACATGTGTATAGAAATGTGTAAAGTATGCAAATGTAAAATACATGAAAAGAAAAGTGTAAATGGAACATGTGCACCTGATCCATGTCGAGAAAAAGGGTGTAAAAGGATATCATGTACTATCGTGAGTTTTTGGGCGATCTCACGCCACCCTGGTTGAAGAAGTATAGGGAGGAAATGCTCTGTGTCCTCCAACCTTTAACCACTTCTACTAAAATGTGTGAAGAGATCTTTGTACTATCCTAGTTTTTTTGGTGATCCAACACCACTAGATGAAGTAGTGTAGAGAGGCACACCCATTGTAACCTCAATCTTGTAACTACTCTGTAGAAATGCCGAAGGACACCATGTCCTGTAGAGGCCATTGTGTATGGAGTTCGTAGACTATTCTAAACTCACTCGTTGTATGTAAACCCACAATGCCAAGGGGAAAGTGCATTGTACTGAACCGGTGTAAATACATTGTGTTAGTATGTAAAACCCTCAATGATGCCCCCTCTTTGGGGGCGCATGTGACATCATTGAAAGGAGAATGTGCCCCAAAAGAGGACCTACCACACTTTGACCTATAGAACTCTTCCCTGTAGGGGAAGGGAAAATGCTTGGTAGATACCAAGGCACACACAAAAGGGGATGGCTAGCCAAAACAAGTGTTAGTCGAAAACACATGCATGTAATAAGACAAGTGTAAAATGTGACAATGTAGTAACTACCAAAAAAAGTAGTGTAAACACGTAAGAAAATAAGTAGACCACACAAAGTGGGTTGCAAACATGGGACATCACTCATGATGTCACAAGACATGCAAGGTCATCATGGCCAAAAAAAAAACAAGTGTGCACACAAGTAAAGGGAAAATCCCACATATAATGGAAAAAAAAGCAAAAGTAGAAACAAAGAAGTAGTCATGGAAACATGTAATCTTACAAAACAAGTGTTGCACATGGAACACTCGTTAACATGTTAGATTGATAACCAATATGTCAAATCATGCATGAGCAAGTAATATAAGATGTTAAGTACAAAATGAAACAATAGCACCTGGATAAGATGAATGTGGATGCCCTAGTGACCTAGTATAGGAAAGGTAGAAGGTGAGAGCATCCATGCCACATGTAAATTCCTATATCTACGATCACACTAAACAAAGTCATGAACATGCATGTGTGATGATAATGACATATAAGAAATAGTCTAACATGTGTAGTAAAGTGAACATGCAAAACACTAGCAAGCAAGAGTAAATGCCCCCAAGACAATGCAGTATGATGTGGATGGATGGAATGGAATGCAAGATGGAATGATAGGAGCAACGTGCCCCCAAGTGGATGGAAGTGTATGTAATGAGGTTCATTTTATTTTCCCCCTCAATAGTCTAGAATGAACCGTAAATGAGAGTGCATCATCGGGAAATGGTCGAGTAGTGTTGGTTGTTTCTAAGCGTTGTGATGAGTGTGTATATGTAATGGTGATGAAATGCGACATGTGGAGAGATGTGCGTGAACCCTATAGCAAAAGTATATCATGTATAGTGATGATTTAGCCCTAAGCGTATATGAATATGATGAAAGGATGAGTGATGATTTTTCCCTAAGCGTATATCACTATATGATGAAAGGATGAGTGATGGTGATTAGCCCTAAGCATATATCACTATAGATGATAATAGATGGATGATGGGTGACAATTTAGCCTAAATGTATGTCACTACAAGATGAAAGGAAGGAGTGGTGATGTAACCTAAGGTGTATACCACTACAAGATGATAGAATGGGTGACGATTTAACCTAAGGTGTATGTCACTAATGTTGGAAATGCATTAGAAATGTCATATGGTGAAATGTCACATGAGGAAATGTCGCATGGTGAATGTAAGGTCCATTTGATTGGTAAACCTCTGCGAAAGTCAAGTATGGACCGAGGAACTAAAGTGCATCATAGGGTGGTGATGACAATGCGTAGAAGCCAACGTAGTATAAATGACTAAGTGATGAATAAGGTATGTAAATGTGTGGTGTGGGTAATGAATGTAGGATGTGAAACGTGTATAGGATATGTAATATGTAAGATGTGGTGATAGGTGTAGGTAGGATATAGAATGTGTAGTGATAAAATGTAAAGCTAGACCCATAGATAATGTAACCTAGCGTAAATGTAGAATGTAGGGATGAAATGTAAAACTAGACTCATAGGAAATGATGACTAGTGTAATATAGAAAATGTATGATATGAAAATGTGTGTTGTGTATAATGTGACTAAATGTGTAGATAAATATATAGATATATGAGGATTAGTATAATGTAGAAATAATTTTAGGATGAAAGGTGTATAATGTAATGTAGGATGAAAATGGAATATGTAGTGCCTATGTGTAGTGTGTGGGTTCAATGTAATGGTAATTCCTCAACAGTCAAGTGTGAACCGAAGCACAAGAGTGTGTCATGGGTAATGACGGTCCTATGATGATGATAATATGCTATGTTGATAGGAACATGAAGAAGGAGTATGCAAGGTGAGGCTAGGAAACTATGTGAAGGAAGGGGGTGTGAGTGTTATGCCCCCATGTGTATGTGGCCAAAAATCATGTAAAGTCATTGAGAAGATCATCATCCTCAGGATCAAAGTCATATGGATAAGCATTGGTGACCTAATAAGCAATAGTGTTTGGTTGATCATGCAATGATCCATTAAGGCATAAGTTGTACATGCCCATAGCATACTCTTCATCGGTGAATGGGGAAGTGGGCAGCCATGTGCATACCAACGAGTAAGGTTTTGAGTATAACCTAGGAAAGAGCTATTACAAATGATAACACATCTAAAAGGCATAAGAAAGGATATGTTTGTATGATTTGGATCTAGGGTGCCTCTAATATAGTCTAGCCAGAGATTGTCCTAATGTAAGTGGCACAATAGTAGGAGTACATGTAAGAAAGACATCAAGATGAAACACGAAGGCCATAAGCGGTTGTGACATGGAATAACCCATGGTATAAATGAGGATGGTATGGCGGTGGACTAATATCAGTAACAGAAAAACCTAAGCGGGCTAAGTCATCATGCATACATAGGGTTTCAGGTGAAGTAGGATCTAATGGAATGTACTCCCAGTATGAACCATATATGAAGAGTGTACACATGAAGGGTGGGTGAGCTGACGATGAAGATGAGGATGGGATAATATCCATGGAGGGAACAGTGGTTGATATGGAATAATAGTTAGTAGTAGAGGTGATGTAGAAGGGACAACATCTAGTAAACAAATAGCGCCCTCAAGCGGTGGTAAATGAGGTGGGTCATCCATAGGCTAAGGCTCATTTGTAGTATCAATGCGAGGAATAGGAAGACTAGTGTTAAGGTCATGAACACAATATTGGAATGGGTCACGATCCGAAAGATAATATACTCAACATGAATTCATGTAAGAACTTGACGCAACGATGGGCCGTGTAGAAAAAAACTTGCATGGCATGAAGCCATGGCCTTCTAGCAAGCAATTATATGAGACTGGAAAATCAATGACAAAGAAAATGGTAGGGAGAGTTTTAGGACCAATAGTGAGAGGCAAGGTAACATGACCAAGACATGATGAAAAGTACCATCGTAAGCATTAGTGAAATAGAAGAAGGCTAATGTCATGAGCAAGAAAACCTAAGGCCTGGAGAAAGGACATAGGGCACAAATTAAGCTCAGAACCATTATCAATAAGAGTGTGTTTGACAACAACATTGTAAATGCGAGACATAATATAAAGTGGTGGGTCATTGTCAAAGGGATGAATGTTAGCAAGGAGGATTGGCCTTGAATGTTATATGTTGTGAAAAGGCATCAAAAATGTGTTATACATGGAATCTGGATGCATGTCAATAGAAACATTGGTAGTAGCAAAAAGGTGTTAGACATGATGAAGTAAATCAAGATGGGTAAGCAATATTCATTGATGGAGATACTCATGATGGCTAAATGCAAATGCAAAACCCTAGAAGGTGTTATGAAGAAACGTGGGGTTCACCAAAATGATTAACTAAAAATAGATCTAATACTATGGAAGTATAGCCACTAGTTAATCTAATATAGGAGGACTAAAACATTGTATATGAATGCACTAAAAAATATGGAATAATTGTAAATAATTATACTAAGTGAAATAAAACCCTAAATATGCAAGGAAGTAAGGAAGAAATGACTTAGCTGATTAAAGAATCTTGTCGCAGGTTGTCGCAGGTCTGATAATAAAATCTAGAAGTAGGAATGACACCCGAGAAGTCATGAGAAGGTCATATTGGAGGATCTCGAGCAGGCAGGTGCACCTAGGAAGGTATTGGGGCCCAGGTGGCACCCTAGTCTATAGATAGGTGCCCTAGTTTCTATAAAAGCTCCACGAATTTGATTTTTACAGGGTCGCAAGGTATTCTGAAGTGTTCTCTGTCTATGTCACATTAGATATGTCGAGTTGCGTTGAATGTGTTGAATAATGAAGTGATGACCTGCAAGAAAGAAGGAAGTATCAAAACCCTAAGAAAATAAAAGATGCAAATGAATGGGTTGGACTGACCTCATCCACCAAACTAGTGGTCTTATCATTGAGTGTTGCACTACATTTAGACCCGGATGTAGTTTTGGTGTGTGTGTGTGCATGTCGCATGCCCTAGGTGCTCTTGTGTCAGTCGCACTTTGTGAAGTAGCGAGCAATAATAACTATAGAAAATGTAATAGCATGTGTGCATGAAATAGAATAGAAATCCCCTTATGTTGTGTGTGTTGATGTAGATCTCCTAGCCTTGATGCATGGCACTATGTGGATGTAAGTGATGCAATGGATGTAACTCTAGATGGAGTGATAGTAGTATGTGACGCTATAACCCTCATTATGGTCTCATAACTTTGTATTTATAGAGTTCTCTTGCTCTAATTTCATAATTAACCCTGACATGGCCAACTAGGAAAAAGATAAGGATGAAAAATGGCTAGAAAGACCCTAAAAAGAAGCGGGAAAGTGGAACATGGATCGAGGCACCCCTAAGTGGGACAAGGTGCCCTACCCTAGGTGCCCAAGCGCAGCTTCTGAGAACCCCGGTTTAGGCTAAAATGACAAGACAATTGCGAAATAGGTGGATATGTGTAGGAAAATATGTGAGAATGAAAATAAAATATAAGAATAAGATGGCCGAATGGTGGGATTAATTAGTACTTTCTTCACTTGAGAATCCTCTAAATAGTAGTATGAGACCATGCTAAATAATGCCTAAAAACCATCACTTGGCATTCTTGCAACATATGTTGTTAAAGTAGTGTAGCAAGATACTTTTTGTAAGGAAATAAGTGTAGATATGATAACAAAATTTGGCCTTCTTTTCGGACTAAGAATCAAATTTATCATAGAGGAAGGAAGCCGATTCTAGCGAGTTGAGTAAAATTCTTAGTTTGATATGTATTGTGTATCTAGTTCTTTGTGTCCATGGTTGTATCATTTTTGTATATGTGGTTGTTTTCTCCATTACTCTTTGTTGCTCTCCTCAGTTTCTTCCATGCACATTTCTAAGTTATATTGAAGGTTTTCATCTTGATTGAAAAAGAGGCTTATGCCCAATAAAAGGTTAGTAATAATGGATATCTAAATGTTTAAGGCCTACCCAAACTTATAGACTTTGTGACTTGTAAGAAAAAAACCTAAAAAATAGTCAAGCATACATAGTGTTAGCACAAAATCACACCCCCAAATGAGTTCTCAAGTCTACTTTTCTAAGGTAGATTCATTTGGTGTGATTGTGTAACATTGAACTTTCCCAAGGTGTGGGACCTCACAAAATGGGAAAGCTCTCAGTTGAAGGTTGGTTCCTTATTCTTGTTTAGGTGCATACGTAGAAACTTTCACGGAGGATCTGTTCTTCATCCTAATCTAAACTTTACCAAAGAGACAAGGATAGAAGGAATACAAAAATTAAAACAAAGCTAAACTATGAGGTGATGCACCAAAGGAATTATGAACACTTATTTTGATAATAGACACAAACCAACAAAATGCATACAATAAACAAAACACGGATAGCCGGATATATAATGGGAGACCTAGATGAAAGCAAAAGAGACAAGAAAGGATCTAAAATTGATCATAGATGTGTTTTATTGCTCGTAGATTGAAACTGATCCATTACAAAGTTTCCAAGAGGGAGAAACGAAATGCATTTTTTTGATGGAAGGCTAAACCCCACAAATTTCTTTCTTTAAGAGGAGAAGGGAGCATGCAAAACAAAGAATGTCCAACCCTTTACAATGAATCTGCCTTTGTATTTATAGATTCACCACTGAAAGAAGGAGAGAGAGAAGTGGGAAAAGTCAAGTCGGAACTCAACCACTGTTGTTAATGCTTATGATAAAATCTACCCCCAAATCTATCTTTATTGCATCGATCCTTGGTTGGCGCCTTGAAGGAAGAGGAAACGGTGAAACAGATCAAATATGATCTGGTTGTTGAGGCAAGAAGATCCTGCATTGAAATCCCAAAGATGTTTCCTCCAATTTCCTTTACCTAACCTCCTCAAAAAATTAAAGTTTCAGACCTCCATGGCGTAGGTGAGGCCGAGATCTTTCCAATGGCATCAGATTTGCAATATTTTGAGCCTTGAGTCGAAAGATATGCCCCTTCGAAGTTTGTATCGGGTCCGTACAGGAGGGCGGGAAAACAACTTGAAAATGGGTCCCCTTTTGATAATGGGACACATGGCGGCAGATTAGGAAAAATAGGTTTGCGAGTTCAAATTTTATCTTTTCCCCTTTTTCCGTGAGAATCACAAAATCCAGAAAAAACCCATGGCCCCTTTGCTCACTTGGACACGTGGCACCCTTTTGTTGGCCGGGAGGTGCGCTCTCAATCTTTTCCTTTGTACCATTTTGTCAAAAGGAAAATTTTCACCTTTCCTCTACCTCCCTACTTTGGCTTTGACTTGGGCCCAAATGCTGACTTTTTCCTCGGGCGGAGTTGTGGTTGATCCAATATTTGGCACGGGGTGAAATATGGATAACAATTTGGTGACTCACAAGGGTATCCCTGCTAGATGAAAAGACCAATTGCCTTGTCATATCCATTGGGCATGGAGTTGAGAAAGATGGTTTGGTATTAATTTTTCCTTTGATTCACGAGCCCACTGCTTGCACTCCCAATTTTCATAAGAAATCTTGAAATGAAGGTTTCTGAGAGTAGAAAATTGTTTTAACCTAGGGCTTCATCTGTCTTTTGAATGGACTGCATAAGAGCCACAAAACAACACCACACTATATACAAAATTTGAAATCATACATGCTCCAAATGGAACATGCAGAGCATGCAAAGCACTTAGGAGAAAAGTAATCTACACTACAACAAGACAATGTGCATAAGCACTTAGAGGAAAGAGAAAACTAAACTAATATGTATAGGGTGAGAACTCCCCTTTTAGTAGTAGTGCTTAAGATAGATCCCATTTCTTGGAATCCATAACTCCTCACCCTCAATGTAACAATTGGAAAGCATTGCTACTTTTACATCTTGTGATCATATAGGGGCCACTCCGGATGGCGTCAAATTTGGAATGCTTTCTGGTTTTGCTCGAATTACATCCCATGAGAACACGGGCATGTTCAAAGGTAGTGTACCATGTCTTGGGTCCAACAAGGAGCAGGTACATCATCTCTCCCTTCTTCTTGGTCATCTTGTAGAAAAAGAACACCCTCCTTTTCACTGTTTGTTTCATCTTGTTGACCTGGGGCTAGTTGTTCACACAACCCCTTCCCACGGACCAACTTGGTGACCTTGATCTCAATGTCATATTCCATGACACGAGTGATCCATCTTGCACGTTTCTCATTTAGGTCCTTGTTGAGAATGAATTCTTTAACTCCTGCATGGGAGACCAATAGTTAGATTTTATTGTTTAAAACCAATTGCTTAAACTTCTTCAAACCTCTGATTACCGCCAGGACCTACTTCTCAATGAAGGAATACCTCACCTCATAATCTTCAGACTCTGGCTGAAGAAAGCAATTGGTTGTTTTGAGGGTAATACTTTCTTTGTCTCATTGCACCAAGATTGCAGAAATTGTGTCGTTGTCGCCAAAGGCATACGGTATGAAGTCTTTGGAAAATGGGTTCAAGAGTTGGGGCTTGTGATATGGATTCTTTGATAGCCTCAAAACTTGCTTTTCCTTGATTTGTCCACCTAAATTTAAGCTCTTCTTGACATCAACATTATTGGCTTAACAATGGCGTGCAAAGTTTAGAACAAACTTGCGAACAAAATTGATTTTTCCCAATAAGCTTTGAAGAGCCTTCTTGTGACTTGGCAATGGCAATGCTCTTATTGCTTGAACTCTTTCATCAGTCAATTACTAATCCTTACTTTGATACGATATGGCCTAGAAGTTTGCCTTCATGGGCCAAGAATATGCATTTTTGGGGTTGGTGACACCCCAAAATTCTGCATCGTTGGAAACACCTGCCTTAGGTGGAAGAGATGATCTGTTGCATTTTTGGAAAACACTATAATGTCATCTAGATAGATCAACATTGTTTTGTTAATCAGCCCCTTGAATTCCATATCCATTGCCCTTTGAAAAGTGGCTCGGCATTGGACAATCCAAATGGCATTTTCTTGTATGCATAGGTGCCCCATTTGGTGGTGAAAGTTATTTTGAATTGATCATCTTCTTTCACCATGATCTAGTTGTACCCTGAGTAGCCATCTAGGAGGGAGAACCTTTCTAACCAGACACTACTTGTAAGATCTACTTCATTGAATGGAGTGGGTAGTGATCTTTGAGGGAGGCTCTATTTAAATCTATGAAGTCGACACACAGCGTAATTTCTCCATTTTTATTTCTGATTGGGACCATATTTACAACCCAACTTGAGTGTTTGATTGGAAATATGATGCTTGCCTCTATCAACTTGTTCAGCTCCTTCTTCATTAGAGGCTCAATACGAGGGTTGGCGGTCTCTGCTTCTTCCTGATGGGCTGAGTAGCTGGATCTAGTTCGATTGTGTGTTACACTAGCTTTGGATTGAACCCTCTTAGGTCTTCATAA
Organism: Taxus wallichiana var. yunnanensis; assembly: GCA_018340775.1. Lineage (NCBI taxonomy): Eukaryota > Viridiplantae > Streptophyta > Pinopsida > Cupressales > Taxaceae > Taxus > Taxus wallichiana. The sequence continues at coordinate 600,116,190 of CM031239.1, read as the reverse complement.
CTCCAAGCAAACACATTAGAAATTCTTGGAAAAGTTGTATGAATTCATACCTTTCTTGCTTGGTGGCCACCTTGCCAATTTGAAGTGTTTTGTCTTCTCCAATTGGGATTGACTCTGAATCTTCTCCTTTGATCTGCATGTTAGCCTTCTCCTTTCTAAACTGATCATTAGGATTGAAGATAGATTCCAGTGTCACTAAGCCTTTGGGAAGCTTGTTTGTATGCAGTTGTACTATCTGATTCCTGTACTGTTGCTCTAGTCTTCTCTGGTTTATAGCTGAGAATTCAACTTCTTCTTGTAGGAAGTTAATGATTTGTTGATCATTCTCAAACACCTACCAACATGTATTATTATCTGGCATCGTTGGCTCTCACAACCATATGGATATGTGGTTGTTCTCTATCTCTTTTGATGTTGTCAACCACATCAAAGCGTTGCCCAGCTGCTGCAAGTCTATCAGTAGCTTCATTCTCCTTCCTAGGTATGGACACAATACTAAAGGCCTGAAATCCTCCATGAGATCCCATATCCTACTCTTGTAGTTCTTGAGTAGGTCATTTTTGATAGCATTAAGTCCTCTGACTTGATTGGTAACTAGTTCACTGTCATCGAATACTTGCAAGTTCTTGATTCCCAGCTTCCTTGCCCAATGAAGACCTTGGACTAAAGCCTCATATTCAAGCAGTGTTATTTTTGAGAAAACAAACTAGAATCGAAGGTGAATAATATCTCATACCTCTAGGGGACACAATCATGGCTCCTCCTCTAGCTCCTTGTCTACTCCTTGAGCCATCAAAGAACAATTTTCATACCTCATTGTCATCCTTGTATTCTGGCTTGATTAGGTTAGGAAGAGGATGATTCTCTTCATGTAGATAGTAGACACCTAGTTCAGATTCCTCCATCTCCTTATAGGGGTCAAAAGCATGTTTTTTTTGGCCCACTCATCTAGGGTCAAGTCTGGGATACATCCCACCTTGGTATCTATTTCATTAGTGTTTAGGAGGTCTTCTTGATCAAAAGATAAGTAGTTGGCATTGATTGGGCTAGGCACATAGGATTCAATATGATAATCAACAATAGGTTCAGATCTGATTGTGGCCTTTGCTCCATACCTTGTCCTAAAGAGCATATGTGACCAATCAGCAGATAGGTAGCCTCCAATTTTGGTAGTGAAGTCCCTAGACAGACACAAAGCAAAATGTGGTGGCAAGTCTATGATTGACATGTTTTGCAAAACAGTCACATTAGGGCAAGCATGTAGAGTGAGACTCAAATCCTTGATGATTCCCATAAGTAGTCATTGTTGTCCCATCTAATTGGACTACTCCTCTAGAGATGACTTCATATTGGAGACCCAACTGATCAGCTATTTGTTTGGGCATCACATAACTACTAGCCCCAGAATCAATCATACAATTATGCACTAATTTGTCTCCAATAATCAGTGAGACATAGAAGGGAGGAGGTCTCAGGTTTTTACCTTGTTGTTCTCCATGGTTCCTCCCAGTTGAACTGTATTGGCAAGCACTCTTTCTTCTTTGGTTAGGGGTTGATTTGAACTTGACCAATTCTGCATGGCAGTCTGCAACAAATCCCTCTGCCCTGGAATGGCCAGTGACTCCCATAGTGAAATGTTCACACTTTTCCTTTTCATCTGCTCAATAATATTGAATGAGCTATCCTTTTTCTGCCCCTTCCTAGACACATTTCTTTCTTGCACATGGGTTGTTACAACTAGTGTCTGACTGGATTTGGAAGGTGGCTTGGATTGGTTCTATATGTTGGGAGTTGCACTTGGAGCACCAGGACCTTGTGGAGTGATGGAAGGTTGAGGGTCACCTGAGTTCAGTGGTTGGCCTTCTCCAATATTTCTCCTTTTGGACCATGTGTTGGCAGCCACACCTTAAGGAGGGACCGATTCATCCACAAAAATCTTGACTGCCAATTGACAAGCATAGTCTCGTTTGGAGGGCCACCTTATTGAGCTCCTTGTTGTTGACCTTCCTCTTGGCCAGGTTCTTATAGCACCATATTGGTTTGCACCATCAAGGCCTGATTTAGAGCACCATTAAAGCACGTTGATTGGTTATGTGGCTGATCACATGGAAAACACCAATCATATTCCTATGTCATATTATTCTGTGTTGGGACCAATGCTCTTGATGTTGAAGTTGTGTTAGGATCATACGACCTGAAAGGTCTAGCATCTTGGGGTTGTCCTTGGTTCTGGCTCTGGTTTATAGTCTGAGGTGGTGGCCTATTTCTTGATCTGGGGTCTAGCTTGATATTGAGCCTAGGGCTGATATGGCCTAGAACTCTGAGCTTGTTGTCTTTTGATGGTCACTAGCTCATTCCCAAAGTTTTAAAGTTGCTTCATCACTTCTTGAAGCTCTTTAGAGGTATTAGATGATGAAGTGGAAGCTTCATTGAGCTTTGACTCCTAGGGGTGGGTATAGGAGCTAATGTAGGCACTTGGCTAGTATTTGGGCTTCCTAACTCAGGGTATAAAGGCATGGATGGCCTAGGAGTGATTTCACCAGCTTGAATCAAATGGTTCTCAACCCCTATGGAAAGGCTATAGGTGCGAGGTAATGTAGTGCCCCCATTGATTGAATCATCGAGAAATATCATAATTTAAAGACCTAAGAGAGTATAAGAAGGCACCTTCATTAGTGGGCTTTACTTCTTTGTTGGAATCCTATCCCAAGTCTTTGGAATCGAGGTTGAAGTTTATCCATTTGCTCATTCGAGGCTCTCTTGATTGTTGTTAGTTGCTCCAACAAAGACAAGTTATCACCTTTTTCCCCAAACTGATTGTGAAGAGCCGTGCACAGCTGGTTCCAGTTCTGGATAGAGCCTGCTTCAAGACTCCTAAACCATTGTGAAGCTTTCCCTTTAAATGAAGAGGCGAGCAACTTGAATGTAATGTCCATCTCATGGATCTCGTGGATTGTCTAAGACATTTGCAATATCTTGGACATGGTCACCAGAGAAGTTTGATTTTCCCTAGTGAAATATGGGATGCTCTTTAATGTTGCAATTGGAACTGGGTTTTGTGCATCAAGGCAAGGCGAGTGGACTACCGGTGAAGTTGACATATGGATTTGGTTGTGCCATTCTGATTGGCCTAAGAATCCTTGCAGACTGAAAGAAAGACTTGCAGGTGGAGGTGTTGACAAGGTTCTGCTTGGTGGAGATGGAGACCTTTGAACTCTTCTTCCTCTCCTTTCTCTTCTGGGATAGACGCAAGTATTCAAATATACCTTCTTTCCTTGCTCTAGACCGGGTTTTCTCATGAATCTCCCAAGCTTGGGCTACTGAAACCAGTAGATTTGTTTCTTTTAGAGTCGTCAGATGTACAATTTTAAGGCTTCTTAAAAGCCAGAATCACTAGCAAGTGTACATCAATCCCTCTTTGTAATAAGATGGAGACTTCTTAGTCCCACCGGCATGCCAAAACTATTAGCACAAAATCACAGCACCCCCAAATGAGTTCTACGGGTTTCTTTTCTAAGGTAGAGTCATTTGGTGTGATTACGTAACATTGAACTTTCCCAAGGTGTGGGACCTCGTAAAATGGGAAAGCTCTCCAGATTGAAGGTTGGTTCCTTATTCCTCTGTTTAGGTGCATACGTAGAAACTTGCAGAGGATCTATTCTTAATCCTAATCTAAACTTTACCAAGGAGACATGGATAGAAGGAATATAAATTAAAAAAAAGCTAAACTACGAGGTGATGCACCAAAGGAATGATGAACACTTATTTTGCTAATAGACACAAACCAACAAAATGCATACAATAAACAAGCACAAATAGCTAGATATATAATGGGAGACCAAATGAAAGCAAAAGAGACAAGAAAGGATCTAAAATCGATCACATACGTGTTTTATTGCTTCGTAGATTGATATAGTCCATTACAAAGTAGCCAAGAGGCAGAAACGTAATGCAATTTTTGATGGAAGGCCTGAACCCCACAAATTCCTTTTGCTAAGAGGAGAAGGGAGCCTGCAAAACAAAGAATGTCCAACCCTTTACAATGAATCACGCCCCGTATTTATAGACTCAACTCCGAAGAAGAACGAGAAAGAGAAGTGGGAAAAGCAGGTGGAACTCAACCACTATTGTTAATGCTTCTGATAAAATATGCCCCCAAATCTATCTTTACTGCATCGATCCTTGGTTCGTGCACCTTGAAGGAAGAGGAAACGGTGAAACAATATCAAATCTGATCTGGTTGTTGAGGCAAGAAGATCCTGCATTGAAAGCCTGAAGATGTTTCCTCCAATTTCCTTTACCTAACCTCCTCAAAAATTAAATTTTAGACCTCCATGGCGTAGGTGAGGCCGAGATCTTTCCAACGGCATCAGATTTGTAATATTTCGAGCCCTGAGTCGAAAGATATGCCCCTTCGAAGTTTGTATTGGGTCCGTATAGGAGGGCGGAAAACAACTTGAAAAATGGGTCCCCTTTTGATAATGTGGGACACATGGCAGCCAGATTAGGGAAAAATCGGGTTTGTGGGTTCAGAATTTATCTTTTCCCCTTTTTCGCGAGAATCACAAAATCCTAGAAAACTCTCATAGCCCCGCTGCTCCGCTTGGACACGTGGCACCCTTTTTGTTGGTGGGGAGGTGCGCTCCAATATTTTCCTTTGTGCCATTTTGTCAAAAGGAAAATTTTCACCTTTTCCTCCGCCTCCCGCTTTGGCTTTGACTCGAACCCTAAATGTTGACTTTTTCCTCGGGCGAGTTGTGGTTGATCCAATATTTGACATGGGGTGAAATATGGATAACACATAGATTGATAGAGAGGCATTTTCAAAGGAAAAACCTAGACAAATAGACAGGCATAGATAGATTAAGAGGCATAATAAGAAACCAAAGAAGGTAAAATATATATGTGTACATAGACATGAGCAATTCTTGTTAAATTCGAATGGTTTGCTTTATATCTTAATATTGCTAACTAAGTTAATAATAAGTAGTCTTAAGGAAAACATTAAAACAACTATGTAAATTCAAAAGTTCTGTCACAAGGCCTCTTTTATAATTTGGAAAAAAATCTCATATTGTTTGAACTTGCAGAGAAAAAAGCAATCCAAAGTAGATACCTCTGATGTGCACAGATGCTCTACTGAGACCACCAATTCCCAAGCCTAATCATAAAATCAAGCTAAGGGCACCACCAAGTGGATTCGATAAAAAATACTTGGAAATTCAAAACAAGAAGAAAAAAATTGAAAATATTACATAATTGCATATTAATAATAGAACACTAGTTCAAGTCGGAGAAAAGTTTGCATGTTTTGTGTCTTTATCTTAGAATTGAGTTTTTGTCTTTAGATCATATGAATTGATGCTTGTCCACTATATTGAGTTATAACTTCCATCCAACTTACTTTTCCTTTTGTAATTGTATCCAGGTATTAAAAATTGTTATCTTTTGGGAATAATATTTGAAACATAGAGATCTTGGTGTTAGTAGTTAACACTTTGACAACTCTATCAAAAGGTGATGTTACAATACATCATGTTTCTTTCATTAGTTTCTTAATAATGGATCATGGGATGTGATTAATCAAAATATTCTACATCATTTATCGAAAATATTTCTTAATATATTATGTTATTATCCAAATTTTTATACGGTACTTGGTCAATGATCTACCCATAAATTCAAACTTGGGTGATAGACATGCTCTTCCCTATATAACACTAAAGTACACATTTTTTGTTTATTTATCCAAATAAACAATAGTCCATATTTTATCGAGACATCTTGAAAATAATATTGTACATCTTGTAGTATAGCTCCAGTCTCTTCATTAAGAAAGAATTGTTAGTTCCTTGAAAAAGAATTAAGTAGAAAGTGTGACATAATTTAGTTTTTCCACTTTCAAAGAAACCTACGAACTAAAAGGTGAAAACTTTTGATCATGGTCTCTTTTACCATCCCCTATGACTAACAAAGTTTAGAGACTTGTAAAAACTAAATAAATCATTATCGACAAAGTTTATGAACCTATTTTATATTAGCAGAGGGGCAAATCTGATGGTAGTGGGGGAAATGTTTCTAGTACACCATTGTCGTTCTTCACAATGAAGTTTGTGGACAAACCCCAGCTGGTGTGAATTTCCAAGTGGCAATGCATGAACCATACACGAAAAATACACCTGAAAAAATACCAGAAGGGATCTAAATGTGGGAAAACCCTCATATTTGAGAAGATCTGAAGGCTCAATTAATCAATCAATTCAACATAATAAACAATATTACAATAGACTAATAAATAGGCCTCCCTATAACTATTCCTATAACCGCTAGCTTTATTTTAGATAGGTTGTTCTAACAACCTATATTCTCTCCTATCCCTAAAATCTCTCACACCTAACTCCTACGTGAGTTGTTTACTCACTTACATTATTATTCTCCACACACAATATTAAAATTCAATCTAATATTGCTAACCTAAATGAATCCATGTTAGGACTAATTCCTAACATTCCCCCTTAGTTCTAACATGGGGTGAAGAACATTTTGGAGTAAAGCATAGCAACGATTGGCTTTGGTCGATCGTTGCCTCTATCTTCGATTGATTTTGATTGATTGTTGTCCATCTATTTTGCATTTTCCCCCTTAATTGAAAAACCCAAGGATGTCAATTTTAATCGATAATACATCCAAGTACAAAAATAATGGCTCTTTAAAAAATTCAATAATATTTCCTTGATAGGAAAATATTTCCCCTATCGAAAAAAATTTACCTCTTTTTGAAACCCATCATATCCGAGGATCAAAACCTTCCTCGATACAAAATGTGGGGAAACCGAGACCATCGAAAAATTTACCTATATCTCCCCCTTCTTTTTAAAAATACATTCTCATATAATCACCCCTCACTAAAAATACAAAGTGGACCACATGTGAAACCCATTCAACGAGGATCAAAACCAATATTACGATAGAAATGTGGGAAACTCCATATTGAGAAGAGTCAAAGGCTCAATTAATCAATCAATTCAACATAATAAACAATATTACAATATATCACACCTAACACCTAAGTGACTTATTTACTCACTTACATTATTAATCTCCACACACAATATTAAAATTCATTCTAATATTGCTAACCTAAATGAATCCATCCTAAGTGAATTATTTACACTAAATGACATTATTAATCTCACACACAACCCATTTAACTGCCCCGTATTAAAATTCATTCTAATATTGGTAACCTAAATGAATCCATGTTAGGACTAGTTCCTAACACTAAATGACATTGGATAAGATTCATGAAATAAAATTAACTACGACTTGAAAAACCCATTTGAAACTCGATCAAATTGTTATGAAAAGTTAAAATTACTTACCAGGGTTGTCTGTTGTAAACCTCGCGGCTGCCCATCCTCCTATAGGAACGCCAATGGTGTTTATGTATGGAGGGTCTACTAAATTAAAGACTACATTATTTACGTTGTAGTTTCCAAATCCATAACCTACTAAATAAAAACTGAAACCATGCAGGTGAATTGGATGATTCTCTGTTCTAGCAGTTCTTGTATTCTACAGAATCAATTACACATTTGATCCAAAGTCCAGAACTGTTACCTCGGTACCAAATGTGGACTGAGTATCCACTCCCAGATTATTTGGGGCACTATTGACAAAATAAAGTATTTTGGATGGCTTGTTAGGGAAATCAGTGGTGTAGTATCCATTAATATTGTTGAAATAAGCTTGTAATATGGAACCAGTGGGTCTTATGAATGTTATGTTATCGATGGAAGCTGCAAAAACTCCCCCATTGGGTGCCTTACAGTTTTGAGGCTTGGATTTGCATTGTAAAATATTAAGTCCAACTGTGAAAAATAGATTTTGATTTATAATCATAGGCACATTGATGGGATTTTTCTTATCTGCTAAGCTTTTGAGTCCATTCATGAAAGACAGACTCTTTTGATTTTTATTAAAAATTGGGAGTTTGACAATAAATGAATTTCTATTAGGAATGAAGCCTTTGTAACTAAAATATGCAACTGCATTCAAGTTTTGAAATGGAATGTTCTTTGCAGACATGTAAGGGCCCATGCTCGTGGAGAATTTGCTCATTGGGCGGTCTGCAGTTACTAAAACATTGAAATTCTGGCCTGGGATGATCACCAAATAATCTGTAGTGAGCACTTTAGTATATTCTCCATCTGCTTCCACCACTGTCATTTTATGATTTGTTATAGCAAATAAATGCTCCATGTTCAAAGTTGCATTGATGATCCTCAGAAGATATGTTTTTTTGAGGGATCACATTGATTGAGTATACATCTGTTTATGAGGTAAAAAGAGAGTAGCGGTAAATTACACAAACCAAAAAGTCAAAAGTAGTTAAATCATAAATGTTTTTTCCAATTCATCAAGAACTGCTGAGCGACTGATTATAAGTGGTTCCATCATTATCAAAGGAATTAAAATAGGGACAAGGCCAATACTTGCTAGACAGATCAGAACCTTGATAAATGAGGGCAACATAGATGTCTTCATTGAAGTAGAAATGCTAGTAGCCAGATTTGTAGGTGCCAATATCCTTTCTAGAGATCATTTGTGCATCGTTAGAGAATTGTTGGCCTAGAAGAAGCGTATCAGTTGGGAGAACAATCCTCACAGCCCACAAGAAAGGTGTGTTTTCTCTTATGCCCAATCTAGGCAACAAAATGTTGGCATCCTGCAAGGAGATTGGCATTGCCCACATTCCCAGTCAACATCACAACTAATTCCCAATCATCCACAAAACCCAGAAGCTACAAAATAAGACTTGCACACATTCCCTATTGAAGCCATAAGCTAATCCAAATCATCCACAAAACCCTGGGGCCACACGAGAAGATTGCTCACAATCCCAATTTGTGCCGCAAGTAAATCCTAATCATCCACAAGACCTAGAGGCCACACAAGAAGACTGCCAGTATTCCCAAATGACACCCAAAATAAATCCAAATCATCCACAAAGTATCCCAACCACACAGGAAGATTTCTCAAATGCCAAATCTCTACAACAACTTAATCCCAATCAGCTGCAAATCCTAGAAGTTTACGAGAACACAGCCCGAAAGGCCAAATAGCATCATGATTAGATGACAATGATCCACATTATCGAGAAGCTACAAGAGAAGATACCCCACATGCCCTGTCTGCATTGCAACGGAATCCTAATGATCGAGAGATTCAAGCTCCAACAGAAGAATGTCACCTACCTGCATAGTGTGGACAATCGAATTCCAATGACCTACAAGAGACTGAAGTTAAACAAGCAAACCTAAAGGATGACTATAGGATTTTGAGTAATTCAGAGAAAGAAAAGCTAGAAGAAAATGATAGACACCACATGGCTAGTCAAATTGACAATGAGAATCCAGCTCGCTGGGAGCTCACATAGAATTTCGGTTGGGAGCTCACCCGGGAGCTCGCGTAGGAGAAGCTTCGGTTGGGAGCTCGCGTGAGCGGCTCGACTTGAAGCGCTTGTGAGCTCATCGGGAGCTCGCTGAAACAACTCGCCAAGTAGCTCGCTTGGGAGCTCGCCGAGCAGCTCACCTTCGAGCTCGCCAAGCATGTATGTTATGATATAAAGTAGTGTGTTAGTAAGAATATGAAGTAGTATAAAATGAAACAATCTGGAAGCACCTATAATGTGTATGAAATTAGAAGGTAAGGAGCCTCGGTGGGGATGGTAAAGAGTACAAAGTGCCAAACATCATCATCGCATATAAATGTCTATAGAAACTCTACATCCACAACTAAAGAACAAGTGAACACGCATGTGTATATGGAAAAGATAATGACATATGAAGTATCTGTCTAACATGAAAACAAAGTGTACATGTAACTAGTATAAGTAAGCAAGAGTATGTGCAACCAAGATATGTAGTATGTTGTGAGTGTGAATGGAATGGAATGCAAATTGAATGTGATAGGAACAACGTGCCCCCAAGTGAATGTGGATGAGTATGAGATGAGGTTCATTTATAAAAGACCCTCAACAATCAAGAATGAATGATATAAAGCAAGACCGTGTCATCGAAAATGATTTGAATTGTGCCAGAAATATATGATCAATGAAGCATAAAGCGTAGATAGTGCAAGTGAGTGTGAGGTTCATTTCAGATTTAGACCCTCTAATTGATCGAGTATAAATAGTGGAACTAGAGTGTGTCATAGGGTAGTGTGATGTGTGAGAATGTGATGTCAAGAGAGATGTGTCATAAATGCGTAGAGTGTAAAATGTGTCGTGTGTATGATGTGAGGTTCATGGATGTAGTATGCTCTCAACAATCAAGTGTGAAGCTTAGTAAGAGAGTGCGTCATAGGGAAGTGGTGATACAATTTGAGTATAAAGTTGTGTAAGATGCATGAGAAAGACTAGGCATGAAGTGCAAAGCGGAAGAGTAGAAATAAGAGACACCTCGATAATGCTAATAGGGGAAAGTAAGCATGATGTCCCCTAAGCGTATGATGATGAGTGAGCTATCGACAAAAGTGAAGGGAAAATGTCCTCCATTAGATGTTTGCAAAGACAAAAGCAAATTTGATATTGGTGATGTATGAGATAGATGTATCAATGAATGAGATCTAGGAGGTGATGAACACTTGAGTGAAGGAGATAGAGAAGGTTATGAACACCTATGTGAAGGAGACTGAGGATGTGATGAGCACCTATGTGAAGGAAACCAACGAGATGATGAACATATATGTGAAGGAGACCAAGGAGATGATGAACACTGTGTGAAGGAGACTGGGGAGGTGATGTACACCTATGTGAAGGAGACCAAGGAGGTGATGAGCACCTATGTGAAGGAGACCGAGGAGGTGATGTACACCTATGTGAAGGGGTCGTATGAGTAGTGGACCTAGGCTGATGAGATGGACTAGTGGACTGATGAGACCGAGTAGGTCATGTGCAAATAGGACAGCTAGGAGCATATTCCACTTTAAATTTGAGAGGTCCAGGGGGACCTAGATGCTTTAACGAGTGTAATGGCAACCTTGAGAGGAGGTAGTGTGACCACAAAGGTGTGCATGGTGGAATACCCTTGATGGTGATAACTTGCTTGTTGTGAATGAACTTTAGATACAAGTGATTCATGAAAATGATATCTTGAAGAGCACACGAGCACAAGCGAGGAACACCCAAGAGCACGTTATAACCTTTGATTGAAGGTGCCACAACGAATGACACCGACATGGTGAGAGGCCCAACTATAATAGGAAGCTTGAGCGAAACCATAAGATTTGGGAAGCGGGATATGAGATATGAGAGAGTGGATAGTTGAGTTGAACAAGGAGTGTAATAGAGCACACACCCATATGAAGTGATGGATTGATTATTCTATTATTGATAGTATGAGGTATGATAGAAACATGAATATGCAGTGTATCAGAAGAGAATGTGGCATGATAATCGTGATCGAGATGAGAATGCAATGAATGGCAAAGATGCATCAATATTAGCAACTAGAAAGTCAAGAGCACCCGATGAAGGAGGAGGTACTACATGATATGTATGATTAAATAAAGAATCAACAACCTGCTTGTCATGCTTATGGAGAGGATCATTAAAGATTTTGAGCTTTTTGTTCACATTAAGCGGCGTAGATGCCAAAGGCTCTGGGGAGCTTGATTGATGTTGTCGATGAGATCTTGATTAAGATGTCAGAGTTTGAAACATCAATTTGTAGAATGCTTAATACATTGATGATAGTCACATCTAAAATTTTCATTATAATTGATCCCTTTAGGTCGAGATGGATCTAGATTAAACGGAGGAGGAAGCATAATAAGATTTCTCTCAACAAGCTATGATAATAGAATATACTAAGCACAAGGAAATTTCGTGAATGTACGCTTAGGAGGCTATCATTGAAGCTTTTCAGGAGTAGATACAATGTTAACAAGTAGCTTTTGTTTCAACTAGCTTAGTAGATGCTTTGAAATTTTATTTGTTTTAAAGGCGAGTAAAAGATGAAGCCTGGTCATGATATTTAAGCTTGCCCATAGATAATAATCTGCTTTTGAGTAATTTAAGAGTATGGCATAGTTGATAAAATGATTGAGAGGTCTTAAAGATGATGTTTTCTTGCAAAGGAGGCAAAATAATTTGAACAAAAAGATCATATTATTCAAAGTCTGCGATTATATTGGTCATCTTAGCTAGGTTGTTCTTATATCATAAAACATAGTTTGTTATATGCTCATTAGATCCTTGTTTAATTTGTGCAAGTTGAGCATATGATATCTTAGAACTAATATTGATTGAAAAATGAGCGAGAAAAGCATCGAATAAATGCATAAATGATGTTACCAAATAAAAGGTAGATCGCAAAACCAACACATTGCATAATCTTGGAGGCTTCTAGGAAAGAGATTTTTAGTAAAGTATGATCATCTGCATAATCTAGACATGACACATGAAATGCTCAGAGATGCTCTTGAGGATCACCATGACCATTGAAGGTGGGAAACTTGGGAGTGATGAAGTTTGGAGGAAGTTCATAAGTGGAAATGACGGGTGTGAAAGGAGTATGAAGTAGTAATATGGAATCAAGAGATGGAGATGCACGAGAAGTAGCATGTTGTAGTTGATGGATTTGAACTTGGAGATCCTGATAGAGAGAGGCTAGGTCTTGAGTGCTAACGGAAGATACTTGTTCATGTGAGAAACAAGAGGTGGAGTGAAGTGGTTGGTGGGAGTAGGAACAAATACAATACGATAGAAGTAGGTGGAAGGGTGGAAGTAGGAGGTTGAGTAGCAATAGGCATAGAAGTGGGGATGGATGTAGGAACATTAAGCTCAAGCAATATTGGTGGCCTCCTCACGAGAAGTGAATAAAAGTAGATCTAGATCTTGGGGATGTTCAATAAGATGATCATTGATCTCTTGAAGGTGGGCTTCGGTGGTCCATAATGTTAGGAATACTTATATAGTGCTCACATTATTCATATATTTGGATGAATAATATTATGTAATATATTATGAGTTGTAATAAACAAACTCATAATATCAAAGGGTTATTATATTATATACGTGAGTTTTTGGGAGTTATAACAACTCACATATATATATATTTGTGGTTGAGTTGTTTCCTACTTAATAGGAAACTATCTCCCTATATATTTGTAGCTTGTTCAGTATGTATGAATCCCGATTGATTTGAATCTATAATATCATTATTTGGTGTACTTTCTCTGTGCAAAACTGGTTGATTGCTATGATTTGGTGTCAGAGCATGGCAGATCCTTGAGGAAGCATATTCTCTATGAGAGTCTGTGGGAGCTTGTATCATTAAAAATTCAGTATCCATTCACAAGATTCAAGTTGAAGACTCTTTAGTGCTGCCTGTTGATCTCTGCAACATATGTTCATCATTGCATCCTCCTCTGAATCTTCGCTTGCTAGAGATAAAATTTTCTCCATTCTTCTTCTATGCACAGCCTGCTAACACGTGGATAGTTTGAGTCTACAAAAGCATCATAAGCAGTACATTGACACGTGATCCTTACAGTGTGCATTCTCCATTTCACGCTAGTTACATATCCTTTGAAATGGAATCTTCGTAATGCATGGGATATATTGGTGGTTTTGTATCCTGTTGCATGCATCCAAGCTACTTCAGTGAAGAATCCAGAAGATCTGGGGCATACATTTGCATGCGTTCAACAATGCTCCACGTCCTCCAAAGCTGTGGATGTCTTCGCCAAACGTGAAATCCAATAAGTGCAGCCTGCTATATAATAGTGCATTTCCTGATTTGTCTGAAATAGATCATTCTATGCGTGATTCGAGTGCCACACGTGTTTCATTGGTCTCTGATTTGCATGCATCTTCCTGGTGCTGGGCAGATTTTACCTTACGGAGCATATTATTGTTGAAGGTATGGCGCAACAATGGACTGTTAAAAGGTATTGATAATAAAAACAATTTGATAATTGTCTATTTAGATCAAAATTCGTCCCCAGCTGAGTATCCATTCAGTCAATTCTTCATTATTGAAACTTTGTTGCATGTGTAACCACGTGGTCATTGAATCTCAACTCAACTTCCCAGCTATAAGCGATTCGTTCAGATCTACAAATAACTCTTGGATCGAATTTCCTACAGGCTCTGCCGTTCTGTAAACAATAACCTCAAAGTGTTTGGCAGAAAATACAATGTATTCAAGTATTAACCATAATAGGTATTTTAGTCTTAAATTATATTGTTTAGGTTATGTCTAGTTGGTTGGTTATTATTGTAGAATTTGGGTAGTCATTTTCCTATAAGTTTTTCATTTCTATTTTAGAGTCACCGTATGTTGTCTATGGTCTACAAGAAAGTCCCATATTTTTGTGTGTATTGTTTTGAAAGTTAGTTGTCAATGTAAAAGAGTCTTGTATCATATAGCACCATTAGTGTGTTTGTCGTAAAGTGTCATGATATGTATATATGGTAAAATAGTCATTTTTGTGTCCATTTTCAAAAAATCAAGGAGTCAAAATATTGAGGTTAGTTGCGGTCAAGTCAAGAGTCGATTTTTGTTTAGTCATCAAAAGTTCATTGTGGGTCAATACTATTGTAAAAAGTGTCATCTTCCAAAGTTCAAAAAATAAAATAAAAATTGCCTGCATTTCAATTTTGGACGCATTTTCGCTTGTACGCGACGTCCAAATTATTGAAGGTATTTTGAGCTTCATGATCACATCCCGTTGAACTAGCAGCATGGAACTGGAGGATGGAGGCACATGAGGCTGGAGGTCATTCAGTGACCTCTCGTCAGTCACCAACGACGGGGCCACACAAAGCTATGGTGATAGTGTGTGTGTGAGTTTTCTTTCTTTTCAGAGTTGCAGTTGATTTCAGTTGTGTGCAGCATGATTCTTTTTCAGTGTTCCTGTTTTGGTTTGAATAAGTGAAATGTTCACATTGAGGGGGGGAACATGGTCTCAATGTTCCATTTTCTCTTTTCATATTTGTTATCAGTGATAGTGTTTCCTACATAATTCCCTGATGTAAAAGCATAGTGGACAGATGAAAGCACAAGGAAAAGCAACATCATGATATTGAGGTTGTTGGTTGTCCTGTAAAACCATCCCTATTGAGGTTATTGGTTGTCCTGTAAAACCATCCATGTTGAGGTTGTTGGTTGTCCTGTAAAACCATCCATGTTGAGGTTGTTGGCTGTCCTGTAAAACCATCCAGATCATGAGCACGCATGGGCGGCACGCTGCAGAAGGAAGTGCAATTGTTTTCTCCCATGTTCGCACTAAGGGGGGGAATGTTAGGAATACTTATATAGTGCTCACATTATTCATATATTTGGATGAATAATATTATGTAATATATTATGAGTTGTAATAAACAAACTCATAATATCAGGTTATTATATTATATACGTGAGTTGTTTGGGAGTTATAACAACTCACATATATATATATTTGTGGTTGAGTTGTTTCCTACTTAATAGGAAACTATCTCCCTATATATTTGCAGCTTGTTCGAGTATTTATGAATCCCGATTGATTTGAATCTATAATATCATTATTTGGTGTACTTTCTCCGTGCAAAACTGGTTGATTGATATGACATAAGACTGCGTCATGCTAAAAAGATGACAAAACACCTAGAAGCAAGGTTGGGTTCAACAATGGGTTCACCGAATGATTTAACAAATATGGAATTTGTAAAACCTAATTGCATAGTCACATATGATAAATAAAATGATAAAGTATAGATTTGACACAAGCAATAAGCTAATGAAATTTGAAACCCTAGGTGTAAGAGAGGGAATAGAAAACTTAGTTGATTTTTAATAGATCCCGAAGTGTTATGGATTGGAAGATTGATGAATAGGAGGAACAAACTATCGTAACCGAACATAGAAAATATTGGAACTACTCTGGATAAGCCTGTAGTAGGGGCCTAGATCGGGTTAGGGGCACTGGGTGCTGGAGACCTCTGTTGGGCACCCATGACTATGAAAATGGTCAGAAACTAATTCTTCTTGTGTTGTAAGATGTTTGCTAACCTTCATTGTTGGTCGCTTTGTATGTCGTTGGTTGATCACAAAGTTCGCCTATAACTTGCAAAACAAATGACACCCCTTATAAAACCCTAAAACACATCAAATCCTCAAAGAGAAAGATACAAATGGGGAGTCGAGACTTACCCCAAACCACACGACATAGTGAACTTACAACCATGTGTTGCACTACATCTCAAACTCCATGCAGTAAAGTACTTTGTGCGCGTGTGCAAGAATCATGCTCTAGGAAACTCTTGTGCAAGATGCACTTGATAGTGAGTGATAGTTGGATGTAACAATGTAAATAGATGTGTGGATGACAAAATGAATTTTCCTTCCTATGCGTGTATGCAGAAAATGTAGTCCCTTATCCCTTGAGTGAGTGTTAGATGGATGCTTTGATGCTCTTATAATGCCTTTGGATGCAACCTTAGGTGATGATAATAAATGTTTAGAGCTTAGTCCTTTATTATGGTCATATAGCTTTGTATTTATATGATTCCCTTGTTTTGATTTTGTAATTAACAACTAAAAGGTCGACCCACATAAGAAAACAATCCATAAGAAAACAAGATGCCTAAAAGATAAAAGAGACCCAAAAGAGGCAAGTAAGATACAAAGAGGTCGGGCGGTACCCAAAGGGGACGAGAGCACTTGGGCGCTGACGTCCTAGTTGGGCGTTGGTGTTCAGAGTCAAGAAATATAAAGCAATGAAGATCATATTGGGTTGTGGGGTGTGTAAGACCAAAGAGGAAACCATAAAGATAAAAAAGAGGCCAAAGATAGATGTCAATTACTAGTTTTCTCGCTTAGGAATCATATGAATAATAGTATGTGATTAGGACCTAGAAATGTACCCAAGTGCATGATTTTGTGTCTACATAACCTAACTCATAGTGTAAGGGTGCTCCGTTGTGATCCGAAGTTGTTGCGCAGGTGGTCGAATTCCACCGCCACTTTTATGCCTTGGCTTGGATCTGCATAGTCATAAAGGAGATGATAGCCACTTTGTCATTAATGGTTAGCTTCAAAGTAATCTATTCTTGCTGAAAAATAACACATTTTCTAGCTTTCCACAACTAAAAGAGAATGTTAGCCCAAAAAAATCCATATGGAGATAATACGAGTAGGAAAATTAACAAATTCACCAAAAGGGTGACTTTCCAATAAAGTGGAAAGGCGAGAAAGAGAAATTGTATCCATTTATAGGCATATTGGGCCCGTAGACAAGTCCGAGAAAACATGTTTGAAAGATTATGGTTGATTACAACAAGCACATTTAGGATTGGGGAGGCCAATATGACTTAACCACTCTCCCAATGAGAGACCCTGATAAATAAGACACCAAAGGGGATTTAAGCTTGGGTTCAAAATGGGGATTCCAGGCCTTGTTGAGCCTTCGAAGCCAAGTGGAAATAGAGGAGTTCAAGATCCATCATGAATTAAACTTATCGATGACTAGAGATGAATGGGAGACAAAATACTATATATCACACTAGAATCATAATAGGAAGAGGAATATCAATATTCCATTGTCAATCCCTCCACCGAGTTGAAGGAGGTTGCAAACCAGACTTGTGAAGCATAACATCAGACATCAACTCTTGAATTTTGAGTACAAACGGAAGATCACAATTAACCAAATTAAATTCCATTTTATTTCGTGTAAGGAATCCAATCTCTCGGGAGACAAGATCACGGATGGTGTTGATGCCTTTACGAGCAAGTTAGAGTGCCTTAATACATGAAACTTTAACCAAGGGACATATTCATTGGTAATGATGCGAGACCACCATATGTTGTGATCATTGAATGAGATCCCGTGTGGAATCCATCCCAATCCAGTGAAGCAACGACTTAACAACTTCAAATGCTTTCTAGATACTCTTCACAACAAAGGTACCAGTGATTTTGAATGACACTCTGATGATGATCAAGGTATGTAACCCAATGTTTTTCCAACAATTTTTACCATAAGGGGTGAAGCCTGAAGAAATATAATGTCTTAATAGAATTTTCCAAGCTTATCTACCATTTATACATCTAATAACCCATTTAGCACAAAGAGTAATCTCTTGTGTCTGTAGACATCAATAAATCCCATACCACCCTGGTCACGAGGGAGGGTACAAACATCCCAAGCCACCCGATGGAATCCACCTTGTTGATGATTAGACCAAAGATAATCTTAAAAGCTTGGCCAACTTGCCAAAAGAATCCCGAGAAGGACACCAACAAGTTGCATAATACACTTGGGTGATAGCTAAAATTTTGGTACAAACTTGGAATTTACCAACCAAAGAAAGTGACTTAGAGATCCAACGCTAAACATTTTTCTCCACACATGATCAATGAAAATTTTCTAGAGAGTGGCAGAGTCACTATCGAAGGAAAAGGGATTCCTAGGAATTTGAATCTTTCCCCATGATTAATCCATTTCCAAGGATAAACTTCTATCAACCAATCGGGCATAGGCCAAGAGCTCTACCTAAAGCCAAGAGATTTGGCTAATTGGACATTGGAACCATAAGCTTTACATAATGTATCTAAACATAAAAATATTCTTTAATGTTCTGCTCATTTTTGGCTAAGGTAAGAGAAAGAGTCATAAGTGAAATGCCCATTGATAAGTTGAGAAGCATGATCAGGAGGAAAATTCCTCGGATGCATCCCCACTCAACTCGTTTTGCAATAAGATAACCAAGGGCATCAACTGTAAGAACAAATGAGCGAGAGGACACCCTTTCTGATAGATTTGAATAACCCGATAGATTTTGATTGATGTCCATTTATAGTGAGGCAAAGAAGAGCTTCAACAAATAAAGTTTTAACAACATTGACAAAAAAGGTTCGAAACCCAAGGATTTGAGCATAACAAGAATAAAGGGCCATTCAATCTGATCATAAGCCTTCTCAAAATCAATTTTGAGAAAAATAACCCGTTGTAAGGAAGTTCTAGCCCACTCCATACCTTCCCAAACAACTAAAAGATTGTCAAGAATGTATCTTCCCTTAACAAAACTAGTTTTCTCAGGGTGAACAATCTTGGGAAGAATGCCAATAATATAGAGAGCAAGGGCTTTGGCCAAGATCTTATAGGAAACATTAAGAAGAGTAATAGGCCACCAACTAGTGATGAGCTCAAGATTCCCAACTTTAGGAATAAACTTGATATTGCCCTTGTTGATAAAATTGCCAAGAGAATGATTCTGTAAGGCCTCCTCTATAAACCTTAAAGAGATCCTTACCAACCACTGACCATCCAAACTTGTAAATTCACATAAAAACCATCAATTCCTGGATATTTATCATTAGCAAGAAAAGTAAAGCATTGTAGAGCTCATCCAAAGAAAGAGGAGCATCACAATATTTTCTATCCTGAGAAGACAACTTACAAGGAACCACCTCCACACAATGTTGTAAGGAAGTTTGACTTTCTTTAGAGGGTTCCTGAGCTGAAAAACAAAGTATAATGATCCACAAAGGCATTAACAATATCAGGGAGATTAGTGACATGATCATGAGCCCTCTAAATAACTTTAATTTGTTCCTGGAAAATTTAGTCCGAAGGGATTTGAAGAAGCTTTTGGAAGCTTTGTCTCCCACTTTAAGCCAATGAAGTCTAGCACGGATCTAGGCACCTCTATGGCCTTGTGATTCTCAATAACCTTAAGTTGATGATGAAGTTTAGCCACAAGGCTGGGTAGGGATGTCAAAGGGTTGAGCTTCAAGTAGAGTAGAGACTCTCTGAAACTCTTGATGAAGAGTGAGAATCCGCCCTTTTTCGAACTCGAGCAACCTACTTACCAAAATGGTGGAGAAACTTAGCAAGTATGTTGAATGACAACATTCCACCAATTGATCCAGATTGCAAAGTATAAGGAGGACGTGGTGCCATATTCCAAACTTTGGAAATGAGAGAGATGACACCTACATGACTCAAGCAGAGGAGACATTAAGATAGAATTGATTATTAGGCACCTTGAATTGGGTCCCACTCCATTTCACCTTGAAAGAGATGGGACTATGATCTAAAAAAGAATATCCAGCCAAATGGTGATCGAGGAATTCCCATTGTTGTCCAAATCAAAAGCTTGTTGATGTGAGATCATGACATGATCAAGCCTTTTTATGACCATGTCAGGACTGCTCAAAAGTTGGACCAAGTAAACCAATTTTGAGAAGGAAAATCACTCATCGAAAAAAAGGGGTCATAAAGACCCCAATGGATTTTAAAATAAAACCATGCCTCACGTTCCCCACGCACCACCTCATGGGAAGAGTCCCCAATTTATCCTCGGGATGTTCAACCATATTAAAGTCTCTACATACCAACCAATAGTGAGAGAGGAAAATTATCCCCAACCATCACCATAATGTCATCCTTTCCATGCCATCATTAGAAGCATAAAGATTGAGAATACCAAAAGAAAAACCATTAATTTCCAAAATAATCCACATGACTCGATTATTAGGATCATGACCCGTGGAAGAAATCATAACAAAAATCTAGGAGAGACAAAGATAGAAACACCCCTTTTCCCTTTGTATGTGAAGAATAAACATGCTTATAATCAGAAAGACAATACACATTAAAGTGGTTTGAAGCATAAAACCAATAATCTTAACTTCTTGTAAACAAATAATATCAATGTTACCAATAATTTGACAAGATTTTTTCATAGAGTATTTTCTTGAGGACTCTGTGAGACCTCACACATTCCATGAGAGAAAATTCATGGGAGTTCAGTCATGTCAAGCTCCCCTGGCCATCCTAAAATCCATCCCGGAGTCAACAAACTAAAGTTGTTAGAAAGCGCAAAGAACTGGTTTGAATTGTGTTGATCAACCTGAATGGAGCGACGTTTAGCCCCATTTTCAACTCGTGCCCCAGTAGACACCTCATGAGGTGGACTACGAGAGTAGCGTTGAGAGAGAGAGGTTGAAGCAACAATCCCAATTCCCTATTTTTGTTGCAAAGAGACAAATTGACTCTGTGAGGGTTGAGCTACAAGTTGTGTTGGGTCTTCTTAACTTGTTACGTCTAGGGTTTATTAGCATTTTTCGGTTGTGGTTGGAAGAAGACAGGGTCATCGTTGGAGTGGATTTGACCCAGATGACTTCTTACTACCAACAACAATCCAACCTTCAGTCGTAGTCTCAACTTTAGGCTTAGGGGCCAGGGGAGTTGGCAGCAACTTGTTTAACACATGCAAGAAGTGGGTAGTCGTGATGCGATGGTCAGAGCTTGACACCTAAAATAGGTGTTAGGGAGATTGAAGTAGACAATTTTTTGAGAAAAATACGTGACCCAACCTGAATGTCGATATGGTCCCATAAATCTTTGGCAAGATCAACCTCCACGCAAATCCATTTATGAGGGTAGGCATGAAAGAAACATTTGGGTTCTTGACAAATAACTCTACCAATGGGTTGGACTATCTCATCTCATGGGTAGGCAGGTAGCTCAAAAAGGACCAAAGTTGCATGGGTTAAAATTAGGTGTCCACCGTGAAATCACAAGCAAGGTATTACATGTATACCCTAAGTGCAAAAACAAAGCTTGAACCTGAGAAGGTTCGCGAAAGGAAAACAAATAAAAACCCTTGGTGAGGTTGCGAATACTAGTGACCTGAATACCGCTAGATTCCCAATGGTTCTTGATCCATCCTTGAAGGAAGGATTCATAAGGAATACGGCCACAAAAATAGGCTATCAAACAATTATTGCTATAATATTTAACAACATGATCAATAAACTCAATAGCTATAACAACATCAAGAGGGGATTCAGGGTCATTACCTCATCGTACACTTTGGGAACAAATTTCCTCGCGTGCTTTGGAGCCATCTTCAACACCATTAGCAATTAAGGTTTCTACGGATGGTTGAGAGGCCATTATATAAGTAGGTCGCCACCCTAAAAGGGTGGGTTAATTACCCAAGGATGTGATGGAAAGACCTAAAACACGAAAGATTATTTTTTGGACTACGGTTTCAAAATTAAGAGGTATTTTCATGGTTAGGATTTTCCATTGCAGGAGAATAAACCATGTCAATAAGATAATTTGAGTTGTGTGTTGACTATCCATTGATGGTGGACGACGATATGCATGCCTGCACAAGTGGGGAGAGGTTAGGGATTATATTTCTACGACGGCACATACGTCTTCAACACTTTGGTTTTCGTTGACGGTTGTGTTGAATTTGGCGAAGCACAAAGGCATGCTCACTATGGCATGGCGAGAGCAAGTTTTTGATTTCTTTTCCTTTTTCTAGCAAACATTGTCGTCTTTTTCTATATTTTTTCATAAAAACATTTTTATTGGAAACAGAAACACTTTGACATTGTAATGTATTTTGGTGTTACCAATGAAAATATGTTGGTCCCTAATTGCGTCATTTTGTATTTCATGTCAGTGTTGCCTTGAAAATCATAAACAAAGATTCGTCGCCTCCGGTTTAGCTTTTCTCTGTTATTTTTAAGTTTAGTTTTTTTGTTTTTGCATGTAATAGCCTTTTCAATATTGGTCTCTGTAACACTATAATTTCATTCTTCAGCACACATCCAACGCATAAGATTATTTTTTGGACTAGGGTTTTGAAATTAGGAGGTATTTACATGTTAGGATTTTCTGTTATGGGAGAATAAACCATGTCAATAAGATAATTTGAGTTGTGTGTTGACTATTTGGTGACAGTGGACGGTGATATGTAGTCTACATATGTGGGGAGAGGTCGGGGATTATATTTCTATGACAACACATACATCTTGATTCTGGTTTTCATTGACAATTGTGTTGAATTTGTGAAGCACAAAGGCACGCTTACTATGGCGGGAGAAAGTTTTTGCTTTTTTTTCTTTTTTATGGAAATCATCGTAAATCTATTTTCTATAATTTTTTCATAAAAACATTTTTTATTGGAAACGAAAACACTTTGACATTGTAATGTATTTCGTCGTTGCTTGCAAAATATGTTGGTCCCTAATTACATTATAATGTATTTCATGTCGAGTGTCACCTTGAAAATCCTAAACAAATATTCATCACCTCCTCCTCATCCATCCTTTTAGGGAATACTGCCAAATTCACATATGATTCCTCTTGAAGTATGTGATTCTCATGCATGCCCTTGCTTATTTTTTAGTTAAAATGGTTGAGAATTGTAGGAAGACATTTAAATTTGAATCTTGTGTGTTTAAATTTTGTTACGAAGGGCCCTTTCTCCTTCATTGGAGTCCAAAACAATCCTGAAAAGGGTGGAGTGTGGGCATGAAGTTTGCTCAAAGCCATAACAGAGGATGATTATGAAGAATAACAAAAATCTAGAAAGCAATAATAATTTACATTCTTCTGAATTCACTCCTTGAGATGTTCTTTAGGAAATAAATGCTTTAATTTATGTTGTATAGCTTTCCTAATCTTTTTTGGGGTTTTATTAAAAAAATTGAGATGTTCTTCTACGAGATCAGCGATAGGATTTGGGATTCATATACTTCACGCTTGGTTAATTCTTTAATTATTTTCCATTTCTTATCTAATATTTAGAGTACAGGATCATGGGATGTAGTAATATAGATGGTGATATTCTTATTATTATTGGTGAACGTAATCCCAACAAATGGTTTTGACTTTGTCTATCATTTGCCAAATAATTGATTTTTGTGAAGAAACATAGCAAGAATGAGAAAAAATATAATTGTATCTTGTAGAAAAGAAAATATAGCAAAATTTGTAATCACTTTGAATGTTTAATTATTTCCATTGCTCTTCAATGTCACCCTCTATGACTGTTTCCTCACTCGCTAATTATGCTCGCTATGTTGGTTTACGTTTAGATGGTTGTGGTTAAAAATTATTTTGTTTAGGCAACTTTAGCTGAGCACTGTTGTATTTTCTCCTTTCTTATTTAAATTATGCCATAAATATTGTGGATTTGTTATAAAATATTAGCCAGAAAGCCCTATACATTTTTTCTTTTCTTTTTGTTATAAGATATTAGTGAGAAAGGCCTGTTGTGGTTACAACTATTTTCATTAGGCAGTGTGCAGTCCTTTTTCTGTGATTAAAAAAGGATAACGAACTTGTAGCTTGTGACCATTTTTGAAAGCACAGATTCTCCTTTCTTATTCAAATTATGTCATAAATATTGTGGATTTTTATAAGATATTAGCAAGAAAGCCTTGTACGTTTTATTACCTCTTCTTTTATGAATTGATCTATGTGTACATGTGTGTGTGTGTGTGTGTGTGTGTGTGTGTGTGTGTGTGTGTGTGTGTGTGTGTGTGTGTGTGTGTGTGTGTGTGTGTGTGTGTGTGTGTGTGTAAGTGTATGTATAAGGTATGTATAGGTATATATATGGGTGTATGTATACACTAGCATATAAATACATCTATCAATCTCGAGGTGCCTATCTAACTTATGTGAGAATTTGAATATAGGCACCTCGAGATTGATATCTCTCGGTGTATTTTAGATAGATAGATGAATTCACAGAGGGTTTATTGAGGAAGACAAGAGAACCAAACCTCGGTAGCAAGCTATTTTTTAGGGGGTGTAGGAGTGTCCAAAACAAGCTCAAAAATTGCAACAACTTTAAATAATTTGGACATTAGCAATGAGTATGTTCTGAAGCTTAGACATGAAATTGAGGATCATTGTGCAGAGATGAGTGATCTTTTGTTTCTCTTTAATCTCGATTATAAGCTCCCTTTCAGTGGATGCCAATATATTATTTATCCTAAATTGGCGTTTATTTATTTTAGTGAGAGATATGAGAACCTAAAATGCATGTTCCCATTGTCTTAACCGGTTATTTTACTTCCATTTAAGACCCATACTCAAGAATCTAATTTCATTCATCAAAATGGCCTTTTCCCTTTGAAAGTTAAATTTTTCTTGTTGAGTTTTTATTTTTCTTTCTGCTTGCTTTTTAGTCTGTGCTTCAGATATATGGATATGACTGGTGAAGGTAGATTACAAGGATTAAATTTGATGAGATGGTTTCCTCCATGCCTGCAACATGCACAACTCTTTGTGACATCAAATTATCCAGACGAGTTGTATTGATCAACACCCATTTCACAAGGTAAGTATCCACTATAACATTTTCAATGATAAGTCACTTTTGTTAGGTTGTGGAGCTAAATAGCTTCACTGGAGCATGCAATGGAAACTTGTTGGAATATACAACAACCGTCATTGGTCAAAGGGGAACCGGCATCCGTCACCAGAAGCTGTCATCGGTTAGACAAGACTGACATCGGTCAGAGAAAGTAGGAACCGACCATGGTTAAGGCTAACCAGGCGTCGGTTACCTATGCGATGATGTTTTAATTAACTCTCGGGAATTAAATCTATCTTTAGCATTAAAGTAGATTTATTGGATGCAATTACATGGCTAAGTGCCCTAAGTTTATATACACCTATATAAGCATGAACGCGTAGGGTTTAGAAAGGTGATGTAGAGAAGGATTGAATTAGATCCTTGATTCTCTCCTAGATTGAGAGGATGAAGACGAAGAAGAAGAAGAAAAAGAAAGAACAGGTTACATGAAGACAGAGTCTCCATGGAGAGGAGATGGATAGAACGAAATAGCAGGTACATTTGAATGGTGAGAAGAGGGTAACATCTTCTACTGTATTTCCTTTGTATTGTTTAGTCTCATGTAATGGCTTGCATAGTATGCAAAGCACTTAGGGTTTCTTCTTGTAGATCCACATGTTGGTGAGATCTTGTATTATAGATCTATATAGATCTAGTCTTGTATTGTGATCCATGAGATCATATTGTATTGTTGATCTATGTAGATCTAGTTATTATAGAGGTCTTGTTTTAGATTCACAATACGGTGAGAGCTTGGTGCACAGGATGTGCTTAAATGCGGGGTAGCTTCAGGTATGTGAGATCTGGTTATGTTTGAGAGGCATGGTTGTAGTGCACTCAGGTAGATCCGGTTAGAGATCTGGAGGAGACACAAGTGGTGGTATGGAGGCATGGTTTAGTGTACTCAGGTAGATCCGGTTGGAGATCTGGGAGGAGGAGATACTCTTGTAGAGATACATGTACTCTTGTGTAGAAGAGTTGGTTTGTAATCTCTTGTTATATTTTATATATATGAGATCTCTATCTTTGGTGGACGTAGCCCACATTGGGTGAACCACGGTACATGCTTGTTATGTGTGTGTACTTTTGTGTGATTTGGATTATTCTAGTTTATACTTCCACTGTTGTAGATTTTGTGGGGAATTGTTTAGATCACGTGTGCATGATTTTGTTTGTTATTAAAACATAGCACTATTCTGTGATCCGTATTCCCAACAAGCGGTATTAGAGCAGCATTTGTTTTGCTAATGAGAATATCACGGGAAGATATTTAAGCTCAAGTGGGGAGCTGAAAGGGTAAGGTTCTGGAAATTACAAAGGTAACCGAGTGTCGGTTAAGTGATGACCGGTGTTGGCGGGTGGTAAGTCGTAGTGTGGTAGTCGATTCTTTAGGTAACCTAGTTTTAAATAGAAAACCACAGATCCGAAGAAATGGAAAGATACATAAAATGTATCTTGTTTTTAAGGTGTCCCTAGTTCTTGGAGGCACAAGCATGTTGATCGGATTGCATATCTAGTTATTGAGGTATGGTTTTATCTTAGTATTATAGTTCTTATATTATTTTGGTTGCACATGCATGTTTGGGATGCGAGATCTAGATCCGAGAATGAGATAGAGGAGCGATTATGCATCCTTTGGTGCGATTAGATGCATAGGCTTCATTAGAGAAGTTGAATATAGTTTCAGAGAACGAAGACGGGGTTTCCATCGAGAGAAACATGTTCTTTAAGTTGAAGATGTGGTTGAGTGTCTTGGTGCTGGTAAGGTGATGTGTTTCATCTTGATGCAGTTTTATTGCATGCATTGTTGTTGTTAAGTTTTTGTACAAGATTTGGATGCTTCTTGAAATGGTGGCTAAGCTCAACTATCGGCTTCGGTCGTGTTGGCGCTAAAATCTATCGGTTGGGCGGATCTATGGATAGACGAGCCAACAGTGTGTAGGGCATAGCCCCTCTTTGAGACAGCAAAAAAAAAAGCTGGTTTATTGCTATTCTACCAGCAGGAATCTATGCAAGTCCCACAGTATTCTACCTTTAGGGGTTTAGAAGCTCGTCCCAGTTGGGGTATTTCCAACTATGAGCAGGAAGGGACGAAAGGAAGAGAGGAGATAGGATAGTTCTGAAGGGAGAAAAGAAATGAATTCCAAAGCAGAAAGGTCAGAGGGTTTATGTTTTGGGATTGGTAGTAAATAGAGCCAAACCTACTTGCATAAACAAACAAAGCAATATTGATGAGCAAATGACAAAAAAGTAGAGATAGATCTAACAGAATAAACACACAGATCTGACATAAGAAAGGTCTGATGCACATAACACATGTATTCAAAGCACAAAGTCTCAATATTTGTATTAATGTTTTCTTCTGTTACAAAAAGTACAAAGCCTTTTCTTCTCACTTCTATTTTTCATCTAAAAAATGTCCACCACCTGAATACAACAAATATCCAAGTATATATAGAAGGAGAAGGAGAAAGAAGGCAAAAAGAAACCAACAACTAATTACAAAATATTTACAAAATATCTAAAAGTCAACTGTTGACTTTGGGCAATTTGGTGGATAACAACATCTCATGGTGCAACATGGATGATGTCATCATTTGTGCCAACAAACTTTTAAATATTACAAAAAGAGAACATCCTAGGAGGAAGGAGCCTATTCGTCGTCATCCCGTAGTTGGAAGGGAGTATCCTGCTTTCTTTCAGAGAGGAAATATGAAATTGAGCACGATACTCCAAGAATTTGCTAATCATCGGTTGAAGTTGATCCTAAGCAGGACCCTTGGTGTGATCGCGATGACTTCACAAGTCTCCCGTTCATCTCTGAGTCTCTCTGGGAGCTTGAAGTATTCATTACCTACCTCCATCAGGTATCCAACAAAATCGCGGCAAGCCAGAAGGTTGTTGATAGATTCTACATCAAAAGTCACTTCTGACCCTAACCCTTGTACGACGTGATCTCCTTAAAGATCTGAATAGTGTCATCTGCCTTCCTCAAGGCGTATGATGGGGTGAGCAAGCCTAGAGACATCCTTAGGACAATCTGCTCCATTTGATGCATTGCATCCAAGGCTTCCTCCTTGATTTTATCAATTTTCTCCAAGACAAATTCCATCTGATCGACCCGATAGTCCAAAGCAGCAAGGACTTTGTTGGGTGCTCTTGGGTGATCGAAGACGCCGAATTTTACTAAGTCATCGACTAGGCAGTCGAGCATCTTTTGGAATGTCTCATGTTGTAACCTAGCATGGTCCAACTCTTTGGAGATAGGTCCCCTTGATCGCCTGGAGTTCCTTGTTAGCCTGATCAATATTCTGATATAGCTCTATGAACTTTACGATTACTTCCTCACTATCCTTGAGGATCTGGTCTCTCCAGGTGGATACTGCCATACCTTGTTTGCCAATCTTGGCGTATTCGTTTATCTTTTCCTGGCTAAGGGCCTCAGGAGTTTCAGTGGCAGTTGTAGGAGGTGCACTGCCCATTTTCTGTAGGGCTTGGAGAAGATGTTTGTTCTGTTCTTTTAGTATCCTCTTCTCTTCCTTTGCTTCTGAAGCTTTTTGCAAAGGGCATCCACTGCAGATAGGGCCTCTCCCTGTAGGCTTTCTGAGGACGTTCCCATCGTGACCTGTGTCACTGTATAATCTGTAGGAGACATATCCTTTTTGTCCTTTGTGGGATCGGGGTATGCGATCTCCATTACCCTTTCACCTGAAGCACTCTGAGAGAAGCGGGTTATCGGCTTTTGCTTCTTAGCTCCTTTTGTTGGAATGACGGAGAAGTCCATAGGTGCAATGGGGACTTTCCTCTTATGTTGGCTCAGGTGCTTGGAGATCCATTATGGACTTAAGGGAGTGGGACCAGAGGGAGAAGAGGGAACAGAGGCAGAAGAAGGAGCGGCTACAGTGAACTTGGGAAATGTGTTGAGATGCTTGGTGGCGGCATTGATAAAGAAGTTGAATCTCCAATGCTCATAGGGGTAGGAGTCACTGTAGGAGAGGAAACCGTGGGGGTGGAAGGGATCTGAGAGATGAGGGAAGAAATGGGGGACAGCTCCGTGAGGGAAGAGAAGATGGAGGAAGAGGAAGGGGTAAGCTGTAGAAGACGAGGGAGAAGACGCAACCTTGAGAGGAGTGGTTGCTTGAGTGATGTGAGGAGGGGAAGGAGGAGTGGGAGATGGGACGGTGGGAAATTCACGTTATTCTGACGGTGGCAACATCCCGATTGGATGTGCCGTTGGAACACTTACCACCTGTTCTTTTTTGGGAGACCGGAGTTTATGACCTACTCAGGCAATGGAAGGAGGACTCTCGGGAGCTTGCTCTGAGTAGCGCTTGACTCTCCTTCTTTGTCTTTCCCTTTGCCCTTTGGCAAGTGTTTTGGTCTAGCAGGTGCATTGCCCAAAGGAGACGTGGTGAAGTCTACCCCTAGGTAGATGAGACCGTTATACCTGCACCAATGCTTTGTGTCATTGCAAAGTTCCCTTAACCCTCTCCTCAATAGTCTGAGGTGCCCTTGTTCTATCTATCTCGGCAAATGGCCAATTGTCCCCATCGTATCTAGATAGACCTGATCAACTTCTTGATCAATCGTTTGGAAACCTTTTGGGACAATGGCCACACCATATTGGATAATTTTTGCCAGGGCCAGGTGGGAGTGATCCTTCCTTCTGAGCTCGACCTCGTGATATAGATCGATGTAGATATCCTCGATCTGTGGGACGTGGATTGGATCGAGCTTTGCCTTTGGGAGGAAATTGCGAGGATCGAAGGTTGGCCTTGCTAGGAAATTGTGTTTTAAGTTAAGCAACTCCAATTCTGCAAACATTTCTTGGGCTTTAGTGTGAGAAGTGCAGGTGTACCTACCCACTGTGAGGGGGAATGGAGTTCCACCCTTCTTTCTTTTTAGGCACTTCTCGTGATATGTGATAAGCTTCTGGATAGCTCCAATAGGATCAGCTTAGGCCCCGCATACCTTGGTCAGCTTGGTGGGCTCCCCTAAGAAGTTGGCGGCCCTGAGATAGGTGAAAGTGGGGAATTGCGTAAATAACACTCCCACTTCTCTGTGGCAGTCACTATGCTCTTGGTCATCCGACCGTGAGTCATATTGGGCCTCAAGAGGCAGATGATGTCGTAGAAGAAGGCATCGTTGATCTTGCTGAACTATGGGATGTTGTTTTCCAGTCTCAACTCTAGATAATATTCATATATTTTTACTTGGGGCCATACCCCGCATCGACTTAGTTTGGATAGTCTCTTTCGAGGCAAGCAGCGTAAACCACATAGGAGTTCATGTAGAACCTCCCCATTGTTGAGAGTTGTTGGAGTTGCTCAGAGATGGTGTTGTTGATGATTTCTACCCATTCAAAACATTGATCTGGAATGTTTTGCTCATTGTCTCCAGATACCTGAGCATCCATTTGTGGAAGTAATGGGCATCAGGAAGCCCAAATACCCTACTTAGGAAGGTTATGGTGTCACTCAGCTCCTCCGAGAAGTCACTGCGGTGAATAACCTGCGGCCACCTAGTTATTACCTTCTTGTTCTTCAGATACACTTCGTTCATGAGCTGCATGCATTTGTCTTCATTTTCATCCCATGCCTTTATGCAGTCTTCTTGGCTTATTGCCACAAAGTGCCGGTGGTGGGGGATACCTAACATGATTTCAAAGTGCCGGGCAGTGAGGTTGATTATAACCTCGCCCTTTTCATTCTCGACACACCTTGTGTCCTTATTGTAGCAGCGGGCCACCACCATCATGAATTCATTGTTCACCGCGCTCACGGGAATTCCCAACAAAGTGTAGACCACTTCCGACCAATTTGTCCATCCACGGACTGCCTGTGACCTTTTGGTTCTGGCCCAGAAATCCTCCATATCAATGTGACCGAGTTCTGAATCCCTGATGTCCAAGTCACATTCTGCAAGGGACTCGGGCATCCTGACCCTTTGGTATTTGTACTTCATTTCTTCTTCCGTGAGTTTGGCCTTACCCTTTGACTTGGTTGGCCTCTTACTTGATGAAGACATGTGCGAATCTGAGTTCAGTTGCTGATCTGCAAGAAGAAGCAAGGAAGTCCACCAC
The DNA here is from genome assembly GCA_018340775.1 of Taxus wallichiana var. yunnanensis. NCBI lineage: Eukaryota > Viridiplantae > Streptophyta > Pinopsida > Cupressales > Taxaceae > Taxus > Taxus wallichiana. The sequence continues at coordinate 600,084,946 of CM031239.1, read as the reverse complement.
AGAAGAGCCATGTTAGCTATCAGATCGTCCATCAAAGCTTTACAGAATGAAGAGTTAGCAATTTAGAAGCTTAGGCGCAAGGCGTAGCTATATCTGCAGTGCGAGGTCGGAAAAGCAAGGTGTAATGTTGGAGAGTGTTGCATGGATAAAAACAACACAAAGGGGTGCAGGGCGTAGAAAGATTACACAAAACACTCAGATGTTGATGTAGGTGGGATTGCGCCTGCGCCATATGAAGGGTTTAAACTAGGCATAGATTATTTTGGTGTTGTAAGGCGGCAGGGTGCGCCAATGGCACAGATATGGAACATGTTGCAAAACATTTTTATGCGCCAAAGGGCATAGAATTAAAGGATGCATCATTGACTTAAGGTGCGTCGGTTCTTAGCTTTTGGCGTGGTGCAGAAAAGTATGCATGACATTGAGATGTGGGTGCGGCGGATTTGCGCTTGCACTGTTGGTGTGTGTTATTTTCCACATCATTAGGTGAGTCATCTCACTTAGGTGAGATCGTAGGTCCACGTGTCATTTAGGGGTCATTATGAGATTCTCTTACGCGTCAGTGCGTCATATGCGTCATTGGGAGTTACACTTCTATTCTGGGAATGTAACTCCCCCTCTCTACTGAGTTGTCATGATTGCAGCACTGGGGGTTACTCAACACCTCCTATATGTACACCCCATTTGATCTTATGAGATAGAGGAGAGTTTTATGGCTTAACTAGGTTATGCCCATCTTCAAATCTTTGCATGCACATTTAGTTGATGCTTGCTCCTCCGAGATCTCTTCACTTGTTTGTCGTTCGCACGTCATTGATGTGCATGTCGTCCCTCGTGATCCTCGCTTGCGGGTTTTAAACCCTCTTTCATGGTATCAGAGTGAATCTTGTGGATCCGTGCACTCCTTGGCATTTACATGCGTGTTTTCCGGCTTAGGTGTGATATTGAGATCTCTTTCGGCGTATGTCGCAATGGATATTCCGTTATGCGCTTGGTGCATTGATTCGGGCATTTTACCTCTGTTCGGTTCTTGAGTGTTCATGGTGGCTTGTTCGTGGTTTCGAGTTTAGTGGTTATTGGTCTTCGACCATTATTTTGTAGCTCTTCATGCCGTGCATCAACTTCTTGCTCATGCTTTGCATTTTTGGTGTTTGGTTTTCATGGTTTTGGCTTTACGAAGGTTGTTATTTCGGGCTTCTCTGTATTTCACGAGCCTGAAACCTTGCTGAATCTATTGGCCGACTTCCCCAGCTCTTGTTTTGTGCTATACTTGCCTTTGTTTAAGGGACTCGTGCATGGTTCGTGGTTTGATCATCAGTGCATTGGAAAGCAGATTGAATCATGTGGGCATGGACTAGTTTGGTAGGCTTCTTAAGGCTCTGTTGGTGAGGCATGACTGTAAGAGGGAGTGATAAGCCGAGGAGCCTATATGCCCTTCCACGGCCTGCAAAATGTCTACACCTTCTTTCAAAAGACTTTCGCTGACACGTCATAGTCACTCACATCATTATTTTTTTGGTTCCATGCACTCAAAGTCGTGCCCTCAAACATCTTGTATTTCGAACTAGTGGAATAGAAGTGAAAACGTATCATGTATAAACTATGCATTGTTCTACCACTTCCATTCTCCTGTTCATGAGCACTACTCCACGCACAGCACGTGGCCCTTCTCTGCAACTGGAATATAACCTTGTCAGACATTTTTTTGGAGATCTTATCTTTGCTGTTGCCAACTCTGCACAGCCATCATCTCCAGTTCAACTCATTTTTTTGGCCTGGTTATTCATGGTTGAAAAGAAAAGGGAATAGTGTTAACTTTGTGTTGTTCCTGGTTCATGAGGCTTCATTTTCATATCCCTATGTTCACTTTATTATTTGCGAGAATTTGGTTCGAGACTCTTGCTTGGGACCTTGACCAACAACTCCAATGGCTCCATTCCCAACAGCTCAGCTGTTTTGGCGTTTTTAGTGGTTTTGGTGTTTTTTGGGGTCTTGATCGATCTGTCGGCTCTCAAAGCCACGTGGATAATGGCCACTCCGGTGACTGCTGACTCAGCGGTTTCCTTGCACCACGTGGACACCACAACCAGACTTACTGATGCTTTGCCCTTCTCTGCAAAAAAAAACATTTTTTTGTTTTGCCATGAAGTTGGAAAGCGTTTTGACTCCTCATTTAGTCTTCCAACATGGGCCCCTCCTCTCCATCAACCCTTTTTTTAATGTTTTATGGGTTAAAACAAAACATTCATTCATTCATGGCATGTAATTGAGTTTTAGGTTGTTTTTGGCTTGTAATTTAATCCCCTCCTACGAGTGTCAAAAGCGGAGGCGAGTGTCAGGGGTTGGAAGGAGGCTAACCCCCTCGCGATTCAAAACAAACCTCTACTAAAATTTTGTGTCGTTTCAAACGAGTACCCACACGATACCCTTTGCACCCATCTCATTTACTTTTTTAATGCGTTTGCAACATCTAGTGTATTTTTCCATCAGTTGCGGGAATCGTTTTAATGCTATAACTTTTGACTCGTTGCTCGTTTTTGAGTGCTTCCTTGGTCAAAGTTGCATGATTTTTCACACTTTACGTGATGGCATTTCCAATTTTGTAAATGCACTACTTTTATAAAGTGTCGCATTCTAGGGGGGTTGTTTATACTCTTGGGCCTACACACGCAGACGCATTATCGGCCAAGTCGACGTCTTGCTTTTGTGCATCTTGTATTTTTCATCATGGAGAGTGCTCTTTCTAGACTTGAGCATCGTAGGATCGCCTTACAGACCTCCGCCACTTCTCATCGGGAGAGGAACTATTCGACTTGGCGTGCTTCCATGGAGCGTTACTTCGCCCACGAGGGTCTTTTACCCTTCTTGCTTGGGCAGTTCGAACTGCTGATCATCGTTCATCTAGAGGAATTCCTCGACACTTGTGACCATGTATTTGGTCACATGATGATGCATGTCTCTCGTTCTCTCTGGTTTCACGTGGCAGACTCAGATCCACCTCACCGTGTCTGGAGCATTCTTCAGTCCTTCTATGGAGACCCTTCACATACTGCCGCCATTGTTGCTGCTGTTGATTTAGTTGTCTCCTCCATTTCTTCATGTGATGATAGTTCCACTAACATAGGCTCGCTTGGTTCTACTTCTGATGACGAGGATTGTGCATCCAATTCTGATGTCGAGAGTACTATAGAGGACTCTTCTCCTCTTTCTCTCACTATTCCAGACATTGTTGTCAACCCCACATCTCATCGAGATATCGAGCGAGTCTTCTACTCGAGTCTCACACCGTCATTACACCAGCCTCCTTTCCACTTCCAGTGTGTGAGGCCCATTTCACTCCTCTACCTTCATTGGATGACTCATACCTATTTGACATCGCTCTTCTGTTTGTTGAGCCCCCTCATTGGGACAAGTATATGCGACCTTAGTCGTCTTTTCACATAGTACACTTGTGATACACTACGGAGTTTCTCATCCTCTACGGGTGTTTGAGAGGAGTTCATCATCTTCGTTGTTGGGAGTGCCCCTTTCAGGACTATTAGCACTTCCACTTTTCTAGAGACCTTCATTGATCCACCTCTGTTTGTGGATCCCTTTTTCTATTGTGGAGGATGTTTTGTTCCCTTCACATCACTTGGACATCCTTTATGTGGGTGTTCCTCTTTTTCACTCGGCAGATTCTACGCATGTGGCATTACCTTCGGTTCCTTGGCACTCACTCGCTAGACCTATGTCACACTTGATGCACCGGACTCGAGTTCTTCGTGTTCTTGCCTTGATTTCCTTTGTGGAGTGGCGGACTTCCAACACGTCATTTCTTTCCTTCTAAGGCGAGTGCACGATTCATTGTCGGTGGCTCTTCTTGATCCAGATCTGCAAAGGATCTTGTGATCGACATTCTTTTGGGAGACCTCCTAGAGGCTGTAGAGTTCGAGATCCATCCATGGCATCTTCTCGCATTCCTCTCGTCTCCCTCTTCTTCTCTCTTCTTCTTTCGAGAGATTTCCTCTTTGTACATGGGTACCCTTTCGTACATACCCAAAATTGTAAGGTATTTGCATCTTTCTTAGATGTAACAAGTGCCACGATGATGATGGTCTCCTCATGAGGTGTTCGGGATCGGAAAAGCCCTCGGGTATGCGTTAACATCCGTATGCCCCAGCTTAGCCCCACGCCCTTTATTTTCCCCTTTTTCCCTCTTTCCTTGGCCTCTTGACCTTCATGAAAGCCGCCAGCCTGATGAAGGCGGCGTCCTGGTGTGCGTTTTCCACACGCTCTTTTGACACGAATCGCGTGAAATATCACGTTTCACCACTTTTCTTTGCCGACTTGAGCATGCATTAATGTTTTTGGTGCAGTGTTTTTCCTTTGTTTATTGTTTAGGAGTTCAATTTGGTTTTGGTTTTGAGAGTTGGAATTCCTATAAATGCATGGAGCTTGTACATGCAAATGGTGCAATTTGGTGAAGAATTTGGTGAAGAATTTATGGAGCTTTTGGTCACCATTTTTTCCTTGTTAGAGTCTTCGATTTTTAGTGTTTTGGTTAGCTTGCTTAGGATTGATAGCATAGTTTATTTCATACTTGGTTAGTATTGCTCATTTGTTGGTAAGCCACGAGACCCATCTTGTGCGAGGCACATGTCTTTGTTGTTCCATCGATCCGGTTAGAAGCTTGCCTCACGATTCCTCTCTTTCTTTGTAGATTTATCTTCATTGTGTCTTAGAGTTCTTAATTCAATTCATTATATACGGTTAGCTTTATTGGTTGTTGGTAAGCCACATATCCAACTTGTGCAAGCGAGTGTCTTTATTTTGGAACGAGAATAGCTTGGGAAGCCATTAAAGTTGTAATAAGTTTTGCTCTTCGTATAGGATAGTTCTTGGGTTACGGTAAGCTTCTGTATTGCATGACTGCATGATAAAATCCCGGTAGGAATCGCATAAGCCAAGCTCTGACTCTTGCACTATCCCTCTCCTACTCGTATTCTCGGTGGATTAAAATTGTCCTTGTCCCAAAATCTACTCCTATCGGTGGAGCTAGCATTACACGCTTTTCTTGATCCAGTGAACACGAAAGAAGCGAGAAGATCATGCGGGGACGAGATCATACACACACCATCGGATTCGCCACTGTTCTGCGGAATCCAGGTTTTAAATTTCAAAGTTCTAGTCAGACTCATATCAAATAGAGTAGTTAATCGCTTTATTTCATTTCATTCTATTCTCGATATTGCCAGGGAAGCTGTGGGGATTGATAGTTTCTAAGAAACTATGATTCACTCCTCACTTGAGGTAGGATCGAGAATCTTTTGCAGTAGATTAGACAGGTTATTTTATTCATTTAGAATAATTCTACAAATCGCACAGGTAAATAACCACACTCGGTTATCTTGTCTATTTTTAATTATTGTTTAGTTATTATTTCTAGATATGCTTAAAATAGTTTGCTTTCCTTAAAATTGTTAAATATTTAGAGAAGAATAAAAGTTATATGCGGTTAGATTTATTTCACGTAATTAGAATTTACTTCATTACGGTTAGATTTTTTCCTTTTATGACAATTACGGGACCTCGAGAAAGGAATATATATTTGAGCCAATTGTGCCTCAACCAAACCTCGTCACGGCGATAGTTGACATAGACCAAAATCTCGGGATACAAGTATTCCGAACAACCCGCAGATTTACAACCTGATCGGTTCTCGGTTAAGAGGATTAAACATAGAAGGCGACCAAGCACATGCGTTTTGGTCAAGTCGGCCAAACTACATATTACCTAGAAAACATCCACATATTTGTAGAAGGGCTCGAAAGAGAACAAACATTCGGGTGTGATCCTCTAGTTCCATGACGAGCCATGATATTACTTGGAGACACCCTCGTAGATATAGATACCGGCTTAAGAATCCGGGTTGCGAGAACACGTAAGGTATTATAGAGAAGATCGCACAACTATTGGTTCTAAACATAGAAGGTTGAGAAAGCATACGATTACTAGATCTAGGGATTAGAACTTGATCTCGCGTATGACCATAACGGGACCGCAACAACCAGAGTCTACGGTTGTGACCCACAGATCCATGACCCAACGAATCCACAAGTCGGTTAGATATAGACACCAGCCTCACGCACCTAGTATTTTAGTCCACTCCACTTCCACCTATCATCATCGAACAAGCTGTCCTTCTAGATATAATAAGAAGCTAGGGAATTGGACTAGGCAGGAAAATCGTCCATAGAGTCAATTATATTCATCATCCACTATATGACCTTATCGGGAGATATACGAAACAATCCGAGGTTTTTCCACGTATTCCCATGACCCATAGATCGAATCATAATGAGTGCGATATTGATTGGAGCCTTGTGCAGTCATCCTCGATCGATCTATCACACCCATATGAAAGTTAGAAGGGCCTTCTTTGCCTTAGATTCACAAATTCCACTAGTGCGTGTCGAAGACATTTGCTGCCTAACTAGTTTGTCTGCATATTCCATCCCCCCATTTGTCTCGGCACGACCTCGGGAGGTCGGGTCATGCGGAAGAGTTACTTGTTGATTCTCACGCTAGCTTTGTCGCTTTTCTCCAGACGTATAGTACCCTTTAGATTGCTGACCTAAATGTGTCCGGGACCCATATTTGGCATCTTTCTTAGATTATAGAGTGTGTTGTTCTCTTGTGGTGGATGTTTTGGATCTTTTAGGTTTTCCTTCTACTTGGGACTTCTTTTCTTGTACATGGGTACCTCATTAGGCTTTGTCTTAGAGACTCATTTCTTGTTTTTGACTTGCGCCTCATCCTAAGTTACGATGAAGGGGGTGTTGGTGTGTGTTATTTTCCACATCATTAGGTGAGTCATCTCACTTAGGTGAGATCGTAGGTCCATGTGTCATTTAGGGGTCATTATGAGATTCTCTTACGCGTCAGTGCGTCAGTGCGTCATATGCGTCATTGGGAGTTACACTTCTATTATGGGAATGTAACTCCCCCTCTCTACTCGAGTTGTCATGATTGTAGCACTGGGGGTTACTCAACACCTCATATATGTACACCCCATTTGATCTATGAGATAGAGGAGAAATTTATGTCTTAACATAGTTTTACGCCCGTTTGTCAAATCTTTGCATGCACATTCGGTTGATGCTCACTCCTCCCGAGATCTCTTCACGCTATCGTTCACACGTCCATTGATGTGCACGTCATCCCTCGTGATCCTCGCTTGCGGGTTTTCAAACCCTCTTTCAGCGCCTATGTTAGGTTTTAAGAATTTTTATAAGGCGCGAGGGAGGGTGTATACTGCAGCCAGGGTATCTGTCATACGCCACTTGGTGTGGCTTGTGTTTTGTCTTTAACAACGCTTTTGTTTTACTTAAAAGAGAAAACCGTGGCTTTGGATATGTAATAACTTTATATCTTCTCATTTGTGAGGTTCTTGGTTTTTGGCCTCTTTCAACATAGATTTAGGCAGTGAGGGGAACAGAGCAAAGAGGGTCTGGATCATTTTTGAGACAAAGCCCTCCAACCCGGTGATCAATTCGGAAGGAGGGTAAAACTGGTTTGGGGGGAGAGAAGATTACAAAACGGGTTGGAGGTTGTGTTTTATTTCTTTAGATTCATTTCTTTGTTTTTAACAAAACCTCTGAAAACAATACAGAAAACCCACAAACAATCACCATAAGAAAAGAAAAGACCACTTACCAGGAATATATAGGATGGAAGAAATGATGTGGGGTCCATGAATGCGACGTAAAGCGACACGGGGATGACAGGAGCGCTGACAGGTGCAGAGGAATTAACTTTTCACGTGTTTTCAATCGTGAAAATGACAGGTCGGATGCGCCTATTTATAGCAAAAGGTGTAATAAATGTGCCACCAAATTTTTCAAAGGGCACACCAAAACAAATGCCAACATGAAATTATTTGTGCCATTGGCGCGGATTTGGGATTGACATTGCCTTTTCGCACTTGGCGCACCGTTCAAGGGCGCAACAATTTTAGTGTCGATAGGGTGGCGCATGCGCCTCGGCGTAGGTTTGCAATGGCGCAACATTTGGAATGCCTATTGGTCAAAGGATGTGCGAAAAGGAATAGAAGGGGGCCTGAAATTCATTTGATGTTGCATGAATAAAATTTGCGCCTAGCCAAAAAAGGACCAAAAGACTAAGTTCGGAAAAATTAGATTCTCTGGAAGGGGATTTTATGCCATTCCGAATGCAAAGGACCTTGGCGGGGAACCGAAACAAAATTTTGGTATGATCTTTACTGCAAAATTGCCCTTGTCAATTTTACGGGATAACAGTCGAAGTAGGCTTTGGTGTGTGTGCTATCTTTATCTTTATAATGATATTACTTATATAAATCAAAACATATACACGGTAGAATAACATGAGAGAACACCAAAATATAGATAAATGATGACAATATGCTTATATAATAGCTTTGCCACTTGAGGGGGCAACCTCAATACCACTTGGAGGGTAACCTCCAACCATATAATAACACTTCGATACTCAATATATGATTAACTTCTGACCTTTAACCCATATATATACCATTCTAACTTATGGCCAATACCTGAGGCCAACCTCCTAAGCATAATAAATCATAAATGAATGATATAATAAGATAAGGGGATGTGTACCACATGTCGGCATCTCCATCAACCCATATACATTATAATATTATATCCCAAGGTACATAACATTGCCTCCCTCTTTGACATGTTTCATCCCCGAAACATAAGAAGAAGCCATATAATGAGTGTGCTTTAAATTATTGCACACTTGTCACCAAGCTCGATCATCCAACCACCCATATGAAATCCTAGTGGGTGATGTTGCTCCAAACCTGATTCCATATTCCATTGTGCTTATCTGATTCCATCTTGGTCCATATGTGTTCCTCCTCGGCATCCATGCATATCCATAATGATTATTCTGTGATTCCATGTCATACAATTATTGTTCCATTGATTCCATGTATAGCCAAAATTATTACTCCTCCAATTCCCTGTATATCCATATAGATTGCTGACCTCATGTGTCCGAGCATGTCTCCATGATGTTTTCCTCTCATGATGATATGGGTGTCTATATGGTGCAACCTTAGTATGTGCAACCTTATCAATCTTTTCCTCTACTTTCTTTTCCTCTTCAAACTTGTTTGTTATTTCTTTTTTCTCTTGAGTAGAGAAATTATTTTTTCTTTTTCATCATCCTCTCCTTCTGATTCATCCTTATTCCCTTCTTCACCATCTTCAAATTCATCTTCATGATCCAATTTTACATTATTTTTTTCCTTGCTAAGTGTGATATCTTGCAATGTAATTTTCCTTCGCATCTGCATACAATAATTTCATGAATTTCTTTTGCACATTAATATTAATTGTTCCCAATGTCTCTAACCAAGGATATCCAAGAACAATATCCATACCATCCATATCTAAAGCATAAAAATCTGAATGTAAAACATATTTATCCATAGAAAGCTTTAAATCTTCAAAAACTTGAATTTTCTTACCATCCATTTGAGATTCCTTGATATGCTTTGTTTGCACATGTAGATTGTGAGCTACATCCATATTGATGAAGTTATATTTGCTGCTAGGGTTTATGGAAACAATTACCTTTTTTCTTTGAATGCACCCTTCAAATTGAAATATTGAAGCTTCCTTCCTTGGAGATGCACTATCTTGTGTAGTAGCTTCATCATCAACATCTTCTTCTTCTTCTTCTTCTTCTTCTTCTTCTTGATGTTCTCTTCTTCTTCTTTTCTTTTTCTTTCTTCTTCTTCTTTTCGCTTCATCTTCTTCTTCTTCTTCTTCTTCTTCTTCGCTTCGTCTTCTTCTTCTTTTGTTGCCCATCTGTCCATGAAAACTTGTTCCAGTTCCTCCAAAGACCAATTAGACTTTTCCTTTTCTAACTCAGAAAACCAAATCCATGTAGGCCACTAATCCACAACTTGAATAACCAAATATCTAATGGTTTAGAGAATTTATCCCTAAATTTGTTCCACCATTCTCTAAGCATCAATCCTGCCATCTCAAAAAAAAGCTACCATCCCCATGATCCACAAAACTAGGGTTTTAGGAATAGACCCTTTTGATCAAAACTTGTTCTAACCCTTTCGGATAAATTTGGCCAAAAATCAGAAATCACAGAACACAAACCCCAATTTAATTTTTGAGAGGTTTCCGAAAATGTAAGAAATTCAAGAAAATTCCTCAAATTGCGGCCTATGGAGCAAAATAGTGAAAAAAATAAAAATGAAATAAATCATAACAAAATAGATCCAAAATTCTGAAATTTCAGTGGTATCACCTTTTAATATATTACCATCAACTCCAAAATAATTATTTCCTAATTTGTCATTATTCAGAAGATATAGATGAAATCGTAGAATTAGGGTTTTAACCCTAAAACGGACATAACTTTTGCAAAACAGCTCCAAAAACTTTGAAATTTGGAGGGAAGATCACTTGAACTATGTATCAACTCCCCCAAAAAATATCTGAAAAATTCCAAGTCGATCTTCAGATATAGATGAATCACCAACATTAGGGTTTCATCCCACAAATTGCTTCGGATCACTACTCTGATACCACTTGTAATGATATTACTTGTATAAATCAGAACATATACAATGAGAATAACATGAGAGAACACCAAAATATAGATAAATGATGACAATATGCTTATATAATAGCTTTGCCACTTGAGGGGGCAACCTCAATACCACTTGGAGGGGGTAACCTCAACCATACAATAACACTTTGATACTCAATATATGATTAACTTCTGACCTTCTAACCCCTATATATACCATTCTAACTTATGGCCAATCTTGAGGCCGACCTCCCTAAGCATAATAAATCATAAATGAATGATATAATAAGATAAGGGGATGTGTACCACATGTCGGCATCTCCATCAACCCATATACATTATAATATCATATCCCAAGGTACATAACATTGCCTCCCTCTTTGACATGTTTCATCCTCAAAACATAAGAAGAAGCCATATAATGAGTGTGCTTTAGATTATTGCACACTTGTTGCCAAGCTCGATCATCTAACCACCCATATGAAATCCTAGTGGGTGATGTTACTCCAAACTTGATTCCATATTCCATTGTGCTTATCGATTCCATCTGGTCCATATGTGTTCCTCCTCGTCATCCATGCATATCCATAATGATTATTCTTGTGATTCCATGTCATAAAATTATTGTTCCATTGATTCCATGTATAGCCAAAATTATTACTCCTCCAATTCCCTGTATATCCATATAGATTGCTGACCTCATGTGTCAGAGCATGTCTCCATGATGTTTTCCTCTCATGATGATATGGGTGTTTATACGGTGTAACCTAGTATGTGCAACCTTATCAATCTTTTCCTCTACTTTTTTTCCTCTTCAAATTTGTTTGTTATTTCTTTTTTCTCTTGAGTAGAGAAATTATTTTTTCTTTTTCATCATCCTCTCCTTCTGATTCATCCTTATTCCCTTCTTCACCATCTTCAAATTCATCTTCATGATCCAATTTTACATTTTTTTTTCCTTGCTAAGTGTGATATCTTGCAATGTAATTTTCTTTTGCTTGTACCATAATTTCATGAATTTCTTTTGCACATTAATATTAATTGTTCCCAATGTCTCTAACCAAGGATATCCAAGAACAATATCCATACCATCCATATCTAAAGCATAAAAATCTGAATGTAAAACATATTTATCCATAGAAAGCTTTAAATCTTCAAAAACTTGAATTTTCTTACCATCCATTTGAGATTCCTTGATATGCTTTGTTTGCACATGTAGATTGTGAGCTACATCCATATTGATGAAGTTATATTGGCTGCTAGGGTTTATGGAAACAATTACCTTTTTTCTTTGAATGCACCCTTCAAACTGAAATATTGAAGCTTCCTTCCTTGGAGATGCACTATCATGTAGTAGCTTCATCATCAACATCTTCTTCTTCTTCTTGATGTTTTCTTCTACTACTTCTTCTTCTTCTTATGCTTCATCATCATCTTCTTCTTCTTCTTCTTCTTCTTCTTCTTCTTTTGTTGCCCATATGTCCATGAAAACTTGTTCCAGTTCCTCCAAAGACCAATTAGACTTTTCCTTTTCTAACTCAGAAAACCAAATCTGTGTAGGGCCACTAATCCACAACTTGAATAACCAAATATCTAATGGTTTAGAGAATTTAACCCTAAATTTGTTCCACCATTCTCTAGCATCAATCCTGCCATCTCCAAAAAAAGCTACCATCCCCATGATCCACAAAACTAGGGTTTTAGGAATAGACCCTTTTGATCAAAACTTGTTCTAACCCTTTCGGATAAATTTCGACAAAAATCAGAAATCACAGAACACAAACCCCAATTTAATTTTTGAGAGGTTTCTGAAAATGTAAGAAATTCAGGAAAATTCCTCAAATTGTGGCCTATGGAGAAAAATAGTGAAAAAAATAAAAATGAAATAAATCTGACAAAATAGATCCAAAATTCTGAAATTTCAGTGGTATCACCTTTTAATATATTACCATCAACTCCAAAATAATTATTTCCTAATTCATCATTATTCAGAAGATATAGACGAAACTGTAGAATTAGGGTTTGACCCTAAAATGGACATAACTTTTGCAAAACTTGACTCCAAAACTTTGAAATTTGGAGGGAAGATCACTTGAACTATGTATCCACTCCCCACAAAAAATATCTAAAAATTCCACATTCAATCTTCAGATATAGATGAATCACCAACATTAGGGTTTCATCCCACAAATTGCCCGGATCACTGCTCTGATACCACTTGTAAGGATATTACTTGTATAAATCAGAACATATACAACAAAATAACATGAGAGAACACCAAAATATAGATAAATGATGACAATATGCTCATATAATAGCTTTTCCACTTCGAGAGGGGCAACCTCAATACCACTTGGGGGGTAAACTCAACCATACAATAACACTCGATACTCAATATATGATTAACTACTGACCTTCTAACCCCTATATATACCATTCTAACCTATGGCCAATATTGAGGCTGACCTCCTAAGCATAATAAATCATAAATGAATGATATAATAAGATAAGGGGATGTGTGCCACATGTCGACATCTCCATCAACCCATATACATTATAATATTATATCCCAAGGTACATAACATATGCCAAATTGTGTGGCGTTGGGTTTGTTCCAGCAACATTGACACGGTATGAGAATCAAGGTCGGTCATGAGGAAGGAGCATCTTGGTTAGCTAACCATGGTTGGTTAGGGGATGACCGTGGTTGGTCTTTGTGGTAACTTATCTGTATAAGGATTTTTGCAGCAAGAGAGGGCATGGATAGTTCAGGTGTCTATTTTAGAGGATCGGTTTTTGGCACAAAGTGTGTACGGGAAGAAAAAATATTGATCACTTCAATGTTTGGATCATAAAGAGGATGGATTTTGCTTGGTTAGTCCTGTGAGACTTTGGGTCAGGTATCTCTATATGGTTCATGTTTTATTTCTTTTGTTTGGAGTAATTGATATTATGTTTGGATTGTGTGCACAAATTTACACCATGGTTTCTTGGTATTGTTTGACTTTTATTTCCTGTTTGTGTGGAATCTTGAGGACAAGGATATCTAATCTTAAGGATGAGATCCTCAATGAAAAGTCATGGTTAGACACAATTGTAAGTAACGAAAGATTTTGAGTACACGGGATGAAAAGAAGTTGATTCACCTACTTCACAAGAAGTCCAAACTTCTGTGATGTAGAAGCATTCTTTGATAAGAAGGGAATTAGTTTATATTTTCTTTCATCTAATTTTATTTCTCACTGACATATTAGCTTTTGAGCTTGGTGTTAGAGGTGCAAGGGATTTCGTGTTTAGTGGGAGCAAGCCATGGTTGTTGGCATTGCAAGATTGGATACATGATGCACATGCAGAGTGAGAGGAGATTGCTACTATTTATAGTGGCAGAGGCACTAGTTGGTTTTGGAGGATAGTCACAGATTTGCAAGCATATTGAGTTTATTGCTTTGTGATGTCACTACGGTTTATTTTGTGGTCCCCTGGATATGCCTATGGGATTACGGTTGATGTTAGATTCGGTTGGGTGAAGATGATAGTGCATTTTTTCGAGTTTTAAGGGTTAAAGAGAAATTTGCTAATTCTACGAGAGACCGGTGTTGGTTAGGATTAACCGTGGTCGGTCATCTGGTAACCATGGTCGGTCAGGCAGTGACCGGGGTCGGTTAGGAAACCGTGGTCGGTTTGGTTACATGTTTGACAACAATGTTTATTTACCATTTTTAGATGGTGCCCTTGTTTTTGCTTTCATCTTGGTTGGTTTGTGCGAGTATGTTGATGACATGTTTGCTAGTATTTGCACTTGGTATTAGTGGCATGGTTTAGCATGGATGTTATTGACATTGATGAGCACATGATTCATATTCGGCTTTGGAGTTAGTCGGTGGTAGACTTGGAGCTTTTGGAGAGTGGTGATATGGATGGATGTACATGGTGAGTTTGTACATTTGGATAGATTCAGTTTTGTGAGTCTATGATGATGTAGATGTTTGATTTGCACATGGATGCTTTGAGCATGAGTAGGGGATGTTTGTATTTCCTCTTGATTACTATGTTACTCCTCGAGAGATGTTATCTACATATGACTTTCTTGGACATGTTAGTTGTTTATGCGTAGGATTGGATTTCTGATTATAGTGTTTGGATTCTTTGAGTTATGCAGGTTTGTGGATTGATCACCCATTGTTGTAGGTAGAACTCATTTGGGTTGTCTTTACCCAGGATCTTGTTTTGCTTTTGCATATTCCAGTTTGACTTGTCTTGGTCAATTGCATTGGTGGTTGCATGGAGACATGGATAGATGGATGAAGAACATGGTTGGTTTTACAGGTATGGCTACATGATGCGATTGAGGCTCAGAACTTCAGTTTGAGTGGGAGCTCTTGTAGGTGTGTTAGTCATGATGGCTTGTTGCATGAGGAGCTAGGTTGGATTGTTTGTCTGATACCAACAATTGGTATGGTGTTACGATTTAGTGGGAGCTTGAGGCTTGGTGTCATGGATCAGTTGTAGCTTCGTGCAAGTTTGGTAAGTCATGGTTTTATCTTCTTGGTTTGAGAAGATGGTTTGATCTTCTTGGTTTTATTTTTCTTTGAGAGAATTGTTGAAGGAAAGAATAGATGGTCTTCAGTGTGTAGAGGACGGTGATGTACATGTACAGGTACAGAGATTCAACAATTTATCTCCAAGTGGGAGATTGTTAGGTTGTGGAGCTAAATAGCTTCATTAGAGCATGCAATGGAAACTTGCTTTGGAATATACAACAACCGTCATTGGTCGGGGGCCGACATAAGTCACCCAAAATCGTCATTGGTCGACATGGTGACATCGGTCGAAGCAGTAGAGGCAGAAGCGCGCGGTTAAGGCTAAGCTAAGCTAACCGCGCCGGTTACTGTGCGATGATGTTTTAATTAACTCTCGGGAATTAAATCTATCTTTAGCATTAAAATAGATTTATTGGATGTAATTGCATGGATAAGTGCCCTAAGTTTATATACGCCTATATAAGCATGAAAGCTAGGGTTTAGAAAGGTGATGTAGAGAAGGATTGAATTAGATCCTTGATTCTCTCCTAGATTGAGAGGATGAAGACGAAGAAGAAGAAGAAAAAGAAAGAACAGGTTACATGAAGACAGAGTCTCCATGGAGAGGAGATGGACAAAAGGAAATAGTAGGTACATCTGAATGGTGAGAAGAGGGTAACATCTTCTACTGTATTTCCTTTGTATTGTTTAGTCTCATGTAATGGCTTGCATAGTATGCAAAGCACTTAGGGTTTCTTCTTGTAGATCCACATGTTGGTGAGATCTTGTATTATAGATCTATGTAGATCTAGTCTTGTATTGTAGATCCATGAGATCATATTGTATTGTTGATCCATGTAGATCTAGATATTGTAGAGGTCTTGTTTGCGTATATTCACAATACAGTGAGCTTGGGCTCACGGTGCACTATGCGGTGGTAGATGCGAGGGTAGCCCGAGGTATGTGAGATCTGGTTATGTTTGAGAGGCACGGTTGTAGTGCACTCAGGTAGATCTGGTTAGAGATCTGGAGGAGACACAAGTGGTGGTATGGAGGCATGGTTTAGTGTACTCAGGTAGATCCGGTTGGAGATCTAGGAGGAGGAGATACTCTTGTAGAGATACATGTACTCTTGTGTAGAAGAGTTGGTTTGTAATCTCTTGTTTTATATATATATATATATATATATATATATATATATATATATATATATATATAATATGAAATCTTTATCTTGGTGGAGGTAGACCACATTGGGTGAACCACGGTACATGCTTGTTATGTGTGTGTACTTTTGTGTGATTTGGATTATTCTAGTTTATACTTCCACTGTTGTAGATTTTGTGGGGAATTGTTTAGATCCTATGTGCATGATTTTGTTTGTTATTAAATCATATCACTATTCTGCATGATCCGTATTCCTAACAACTTTATTTCCAGAGAGCAAAAAAACATATCATATCAGTTTTAATAGCCACAAGCTCAAAACCCATAACAACTTATCAACCATGTTCTGTATTAGTAGGAAGAATGGTATCAATATTTATAATATTGGAAATGTGGGCAAAGAAGAATCCATTAAAAATCATCAGGAAACGTGGTAGGAAAACACAAAAAAATATTTTATGCAAAGAGGGAAGGCTAAAGGAGGCGTTTGATGTTTTCAATGTTTTTTCAACAAAACAATGCCATGAGCTCCTTCATATATGGTTGTCTCTTACAGAGGATGTGCCAATATGAGAGATTTGAAGAGGGCAATCAAATCCATGGCCATATAGTTAAAACTGGCATCAATATCGACTTGTTCCTTGTGAATAGTCTGGTTAGTATGTATGTTAGGTGCAAAAGTTTAGTGTCTCACACGTAAAGTGTTTGACAAATATCCTAAGAGAGACTTAGTTACATGGAATGCAATGATTGCATGTATGCCAAATGTGGGAACATGGATGATGCATGCAATTTTTTTAACAATATATGCCAACATGATGTTTTCTTGAAAGAGGCACAAAGCCAAATGAGTTCATTTATTTGAGTGTCCTTGGAGGATGTGCCTGCAAAGTGTCCTTGGAACAAGGCAAACAGGTTCATGCTCACACTGTAAAAATTGGATTCGATTCATATGTGTATCTCAAAAATACTCTTGTAACCATGTATGCAAAGTGTGGTTGCATAGAATATTCACTTGGTATTTTTAATGAATAGTGGTACATCCTCCTTGTATTTCCTTTTTGTGATGTAGCAGTTTTGATCAACTATACATAAAATAGAAATAGGTGTGTAATATGAACTGATCTTATATTGCTAAGTACTCCCATTAAATAGATAATATTAGTCAAAGGGACATAAGCCTTTATTACGTTCTAACAATTGTTATGATATTCTTACTACATGATTAGGAATACAGTCATGGGGTGCAACTCTTCCAATGGCTATTAAAAATTTCCTTTGATAAAGGGTATGTGCTCATCCTGGCCTTTACATAACTTATTAGGGATTTACATCTTAGATTGGGTTGAAGTCTACAAGGTATGTAGTATCTGAGAAAAACATTCCCTTGATATAGAATTTCTCTTGGTGATGCAGGGACAAATTCAGTGAAGCTAGAGTTGGGGTGATTACTATTTGCCCAAAGTTTCAGTACAGTTAAGAGGCATTGTAGAGACTGGGAATGCTAGCCATTGTTGTTGAATATGCAAATTGTATAGTACAATTCACTCTTAAGGTTTGTATACCCAAGTTTAACATTTTATTCACACCAATTGCCAAGTAATATTCATTTGAATTAACTTTATTCCAGGTGAGAAGGGCATCCTGAATAAGCTCAACTTTTATTTGTATATTTAATCTGATACACAATAAATTCATTACCATTTCTCACCTCTATCATACTTTTTGGATGCCTACTCATGAAACATGAAGTTCGTTCTTACCTTATAGTGGGAAAGGTTAATAATATGCCTTTAGTTGATTTCACATGGTCATCGTATCTTATACATAATTGTCATTTATGGTCAATTGACATGTCTGATGTTGTGTGATGGCCTATTTGTCTTATTACCTATGTATGAATGTATTCTTGTAAAATGTTAGTATTTGTGTGGTCTTGCCAAACATAAATTGCATTAGTTGGGGATTGATAGACAAGAAAAAGGAGTTTATGAGGTTATGACATGTATTTGCATTTTAGACCTTGTGAAATATTAAAAAGGATTAATTGCTCAAAAATGACAGTTGCTTAATAGGTTAAGCAACCACGTGACAATTAACTGTTCAATAATTTTAGTGAATGATTTTTCAAAATTTTGAGTTGACAAGGCTTAGGGTATACGATCCACATTTGGAACACCTGGATCAGGGGACTAATACAATTAATTCCAGGAGTAATACTCTCTAGCCCAGTAAATGGAGGAATCCCAATAGTCAAAATAAAAAAACTTATACCATTGTTCACATTGCATTGTACACATGCCATTGCTAGTAAATAATGTAAGAGAAAACTATATATAGTTTTTTAAGATAAAAAAACAATATAAGCCTCCACATTAAAAAGGGGCAACATTAACATTTGTTGAACGATCAATTTAATCAAACAACCAAACAAATATAAACGAACCTCTAAGTTGTAACTTCAGAAAGCAATGAATCGAAAAGTCCACTCATCCCTCTCAGGGTTTAACGGAATTCAAAGACGACCCTTAAACCCTACGCACTCATTAGGGTTTAAGGTTTTCCAGTCCCTCGTTCCAAACAAATTCCTGCGCGCAAAAAGTTATCCTCAAACTTAGTTAAAATATAGAGAATATGGGCTTGCACAGAGGCATAACGAATGCAAGTGCAGCTTACAGAGCCATTTCCAGAAGCTTAGAAGAATCAAACATAGGTAGAAGATCTTCCTATTCACAGTCCACCTTGCTTTCAAATTGTTACAACCCTCACGTCAGTAAGGTGAGCTTTCCATTCACATTTGCCTACTAATGACTTTCTGGTGGAAATGATGTAGCATTTAATGTTGCTTAGACCAAGTTTGAATTTATACCAGTGAATTTGAACAGGCTTTTTGTTTCTTAAATTAATTTACCGAGGCGAGCTACGAGGCTTCTATTTCACTTTAAAGATTCTTCGGGTCAAACCACTAGACCTTAGCTCGACGGACCAAAATATTGTTTATTTTGAGAGTTTTTAATTTTAGTGGGATTTTAACTGCAATACTCGTGCAATCCTTCAATGTCCTATTTTCCATAAGTAGCCATTTGTTCTATGATCTTTCATTCCAGTAATTGTAATAATCACAACTGAAGTGAACTCACAAAGCAATCCCCAGTACCACAGAGTAAGTTTTTTTTGCTAATGGTAAATTCTTTTAACTGGAGCTTTGAACAGATATTACAATTCCCCTGGAAGAGATATACGATTTGACAGTCACCTGTCATTGAAGTCACAGACTACTGTGCCAATGTCTTTGTACCGAGAGAGAATGTTAAACATATCAGCCTGGGACCTGGGGATTTTCAAGGGGATTGCGAAAGCTTTTTGGGAACATGAATGTCTCATTTTCTTGCTACTTGTTTTTCCATCGTTTTGTCGCAGAACTGTTCAATATGAATCATTATATTGCAATATAAGCCTGGCTCAGTTCATAAAGTTGGTTTGGGTCAATGTTCAGATATTGCCATTTTCCAACTTACCCGAGTTCGATTCAAATCCTGTTGTCAGAAACCCTGCCTGAACCCTTTATACAGTTTATTTTCATGCTTTACATTTCCCATGAAACAGGGGTCGACTGCCCAAGGATACCAGCAATATCAAATATTTGGACGCTCCACTTGTATTTCTTTGTTTACATTTATTTATCTTGGTCTGTGTTTTCAATTTTGTTATGTATTCTTTTCTCACTCGACCACGACATCATTATGAATTTATGACAACGACATCATTAGGGCCAACTGACCTCATCTGCTTGTAAGGAGTTACTATATAAGGATCTCTAATTGGCAATCCTAGCACATTCTTTGAAGTCATATTAAGCTGTTTTCCTAGATAAACTCGTCTTCAACATGTATAGACTGCAGAAGATTTAAGTCTCTAAACAGAGGATTTATCAAATTTTCTATCACGTGGTATGGAGCATCATCGAATACTTAATGGTATAATACAATTTACATGCTGAGTACCATTTTGTAACTGCATTGTATTTGTAATTGCTAATTGTAACTATCTCTGTTGATTTCCATAATAAATAGAAATAATGAAGCTCTCATAGGCCATAAATATTACAATTATTGTTTTAGTTTATCATTTTTAATAATTAAATATTGAAATCCCATAAACTGCTTTTTGTGAATGAACTTTCTGTCCCCATTCCATCATGTTTCTCATTTCTTTCCTGTCTCCTGTTGGTGGCGACAAAATACTTTCTATTGGTTACTGTTAACCCTGAACTCAGTACTTCAGTATCCCCTGTAGAGCCTTATCAACAATTGAGCCACATTTGTATTGGTGGTTCTGAAGCCTAGGATCTCTTTTGCTTACTTTTTTCACTGAGTTGTTCTGGTCGATTCTACCTTACCAACAATCTAGGCCACCCTTTATATTGGAATTAGGGAAGCCCAGGATCTCTATTGTTTACTTCCTTATTTCACTAAGCTTTTCTGGCTGGTTATAGATATTTTTGATAAGGCTTGGGTTTCCCTGAATGTTTTCAGGGGCATGTTAAGAATACATACGCCAGTCTTTCAGTAATATCCAGAAGGCCCCAGAGATCAGTTCAAAAGGGCTTCATATGTATGTTATCTATAATTATAAACCCACTGCTTTTGGCAGCGTAGTTATTGCAACGACTTTGGGGTCCTATACCCTACAATCTATTTTATTTAATTTTCTAGTTCATTCAGATTTTTTGGTTGACCATAGCTGTTGCAGTGATTTCTTTACTGGTTATCATGTGTTTGAAGCTGATGCTCATGGAATTATATAAGTTCACATTTTCTGTTCTCAACTTTGTTTCTATTATTTTCAGAATAAGGGATTGAAGGCAGTTATGGGTTATTTTAAAAATTATATCTTATCAATATTGAAATAATGTAGCAGATCCTACACTTCGGTTCTTATGCGCGAAGATTTTCAAATGCTTCTGGCGCCTTACAGAAAATATCTGTGGAGGAACCCAGTTCATGGCGCCAACTACCAGGTCTGATTTTCCTTTTTTTTTTTTGTTGCATTTTGGGGCCTTGAAAGGGCCATGGAATAGCTTCTCAATGTTTAAGCATGTTTGTCTTTCATTTTCATTTACGCGACTTCTTCTGGATGTAATTTTATATGTTAGTACGAACATATCTTAGGGTCCCCAAAACTGTCGTATAAGTGTGCACATCACATTCTCCTTTCTTATCTTCAGGCTACATGGATTTTCATCAATATGTTTTTCCACAATTAAGTTATCCTTAATCTCCTTATAAATTTTCTATTGTAAAAGCTTGACTTGGAAATCCTTTGCACTCATATATGTCTTAAACGCAGATATCGACTTGTAGCCATTATAAATACATTTTCATTTGATTGCACAGTGTAAGAGCATAAACTGTAGAAGACTGGGTCTTAAGCTGAGCTGCTTTCAGCTTTCCACCATGTTGGATGGGACCAAATGTACCTTGTTGTCTTAGACCCTTTCTATCTTCCACCCTCAATGTGATTTTCTTTGGGAGGGCCTCGGACAGGTCAAGCTCCACACATATCTTGGCATAATTCGTCAAGCCTTTACCATGGTATGGTTTTGAAGTTTCCACGGCTTTGTCAATAAAGTTTTCTGTAGTTTCAAAGACATATTTGGATCAGAATTAATAAGGAAGAGCATACATTATTATCTGTTCTAATGCTGTAGATTGCATTTTCTTCACCGGCTTTAAACCTAGATGCCAAAATTATATGAATAAATCAGCATTTCTGAAGAAATGTGCCTCCCCAAACACCCTGTCTTGATATGTTTCATTAATGAACACCACTAAAAAGATTTTTTCCGCACAAGTCAAATCTCCACTTGCCTATGTGTCTTCCAGTTCCTTCTAGCCCATGCATGAATGTCCTCTAGGGATAGTTGTGTTCGTAGGAACCTACATATCAAATTCCTACCATATAGGCTGGATATGTTTCCTCTTGATCTCATTTGTATCCAATTAGGTGACCAGATGTTATTTCATGGCTTACATGCAACAATTTCTTGGGTCCAGATCCTCGAGTGTCCTTCCTTTTCCCAGCTGCTGCCACGACTGATTCTACTTCCTTGGCCACCTTTGATATTTACAAGCCAACTATGATTCGTTTGTATGAAAACCTTGGGGGGATGAGAACCCCTCCATTCCTCTAATCATCGTGAAAACTCCTAAATCTAGCCCTTTCTGACAGCAAAAAAATTGATCGGAGGGTGTTCATAGCAATGACCTATTCTCAAAAAAGTTAAAAACCCTAGCAAAGCATTCCGTAGCTCCTTAAGTCTAATCTACTGCTCAATGGGCTTAATTGACTAAAGTGTGCATCAATTGTTTTCTGAGAATGCCCACTGATTCTCCTCTTGAAACACAATTCATTATTCTCCATTGCATGTAGATTGCATAGCTATGTTTTTGTTTGTAACAATACATAATTGCTTACAAGCATTATTTAATCGCCACATAAGGTAAATGAAGAAACATTTTTCTCATGGAAGATGACAATATCCTTGGGCTTTCACAAGAGAGGTCTCATAGACGTAATTGGCATCTTGCTTGAGGGTGACCTTGAAAACTACGTTTACGTCTACCTTTACCTTTACATACAGTTTCCAAGTCTGTTCGGAGGGTTACATTTTGCTGATTGGGAGTAGATATCTCCCTGCAAGGTTATTTCTAGGTCTAGGCAGTGCATCAAACTCAGGGTTGCTAAGGAATTTGCTTTGTAGGGGACAAATGAAGTATTGTTTAATTGAATTCAATTTTTTTTTCAATGTAATTTGTAATGTATTGGAACATCAAGCATGCTAGTTTATAGTATGGCGAAAGACTTTCGAATTTACAGAAGAATCTTTTTACCATGATCAGATATGGGCGAGGTTTTTGTTGAAGAGGTGGAAGTTGGATCCCGGTTAGTTACATTTGAAACTGGGAAGCTTGCGAGGTTTGCAGCGGGTGCTGTAGTACTTGGTATTAAAGAGACCAAGGTTCTTACAACTGTTGTGTCAGCAGATGTGGGAGGAGCGAAAGATTTTTGCCACTCACGGTGTGTTTTTAATTTCTATTCTGCTAATTACTTAGCAAAACACAGGTAGTACCTTTGCATTATAAAGTTTGTTAACTATTCTGGATTTTTGAATATGCCGTTCCTTTGTAGCTGACATGGCCAAATAAGCAGGAAGAGCTTAGAAATCACATTCTTCTTTTGTACAGAGTAATGATTAAGACTTGGTATCATTAATAACCTTAATGGTAGGTGGGTTAACTCATTCAAGTTCAAATGTATGATTCTGTAACTCGAGTTACAAGAAAATGTCATTTTGTTTTAAAAAGGTTCTTTTTACTTGCATAGTGTAGAACTATTACGTCACTTACTGTATGATCTCTTATTGCTGTCTTTCTGTTTTACTTTTCAAAGTACTAAAGTACTATCTTTGAATTGTAAAGCATTTTATTTTATCTGGTTTTGCTAATGTGCCATTCAGCATTGTTAAATTTGTTGCCACTCACAGTGTGTCCTTTTATCGTGTTTCTGCTAATTTCTTATGAAACTGCAAGTCGAATCTTTGAATAATAAAAATCTGTTAGTTATTTTGGTTTTATTAATATACTGTTCCGTTGTAGCTGACATATCCAAATAATTAGAAGACAGTTTCTCTGCAGCTGAGAAATTGGTTTCTTCTTTCATGTAGACTCAGACTAGAGATTATGGTTTGACATCATTCACAACCTTTGATCTTGTTGGTAAACATAGTGCTGTTCTATGATGTAGGAGCATCTGGGTTCACATATATCTTGCATCAACCAAAAATATGTTAGGGTAGGAGAATAAGCTGAGACCAGCTATTCACAGTTTTGTTTAGGCACAAATTGCTTTTGCATAGTTCTGCGCAGCCTGCAAGCATGCATGTGCTCTGCTGTTTTTTTTTCCACCTCTCCGTTATCTGTATCTGTATTTGTGTAATTTTTGTAATTGTATACATCTATGTGTGGCATATGTAGAGTGCCTTAGAAAGATTTGAGGTATTGTTTTGAATCCAGACAACCCTTTAAGAGATGGTGTGGATCAATATCCTATGGTGCCGAGCAGAAAAGGTGGATTTCATGATGAAAGATCTCGTGCAGGTTGGAGATGTTGAACATGCATTGCAGAACATTCACGTCATGAATATACACTTCTTTGGATGGCACAAAGTTCATACACCTTAATGCGGATTCACAACATTGTGCAAACAATTGGAATTCTGGTATAGACCCAGGAATCTTTAAATGTGCGGCATCACCAGAAGCAATTCTAGGTTCTCACGTTAGAAGGGAAGGCTTAGTTTGATACTGCACATCCACATGAGACACAAAATCATTAGACTACTGTTCAGAGAATTCATTAGAAAGGATATGGACAGTTTCTTGTGCAATGGCGTGGAAGGTTCTTTGATAACATGAAGGGCGAGATCATTAGAGTTGCAGAATTGAGATCAAAGTGGGGATCAAGGAAGGTTTATCAACTTTCAAATTGTGTTTGTTGGGTAGACTTGCATTTGCATGGAGCTCATCTATGAGATGGATCCTTTAGGCCTTATCTTTTGTTTAATATTTGCAACGTGTTTGATTGCCTGTGGGTAGAACATATTGGGGAAAACATTGTAAGTAGTTTATCGCATGTCTATATAAACCATAGTTACCAGGTCCGGAAATCCGGATCCGTTCAGAGGGGAAAAAAATCTGAAAATCCAGAATTCTTGAAAAAGTTCGGAAAAATCTGGTCCGAAATATATACGAGTTGAATTTTATAAATATGAAAATTTGACAAATACAATGAAAAACTTCAATAATGTAATGTAAAATGTTATATTTTTTAATATATAGGGTTGATAGTTGACTGTTTTTTCCAGAAAACTACAAAAATAATTTTTTTCCTAAATTAGGGCTGACCTAGACCGAATTTATCTGGGTCTGGCTGAAAATCCGAATCCAGCCGGATTTTGTGCAGATCCGTCCGGATTTGATAACTATGATATAAACACATCACTACATTTGTCGATAAAAAGGAGTGTGGTGATTTGAGTAGATTTAGAGGGGGTTCAGTTCAGTTCCGTTTGGAAAATCGGTTCTAGATTTAGAAATCCTATGGGATAATGAGCTACATGCGGTTGCGAGGAGTATTGCAATAAGTTCCGTGCTCAGGTCTAAGAGGGCATAAAAAGATTGAATCATTGAGGCCACATTGTGGTGTTGATGTGTTTGCTTTCAGGCATTGTATGTTGTAACACTGTATCATTGGCAATTGCTCTCAAGTGTGTAACCAGTTGTTTAATAAAACTTGTTGCTAACTCTGTTATGCATTCTGATTGCTGCACACTGTAAGGTATCCTTCCATTAGGACCCCTAATCGAGGTTGCATCATTTGGTATCATAGTGAGGCACAACTCTAGTATTGAGATTTGAAGTTCTCCATCTTTGCAAGGTGGGTAGAGAGTAAAGGTAAGCAATAAGTGCGATCTGTGTAGAGGCTTGCATGAAGCTGCGACAATGATGACACCTTCCTCCTACACCTGCATACTACACATTCAAACCTTGTTTCACATATCAGTCTGTCCTGATTTTGCATCAAACTCATCAAGCAATTCATTCAAACTTGAAGCTTGTTAAGTCAAGGTGTCTGAGTATCTTTCAGAAAAAGTTTTCTTGCAATTGAATCAAAGCAATATCAATATTAGAACTATCACACAAATAATCATCTAGTAATAAAGGACTGAATTGGAAAGTTTCTTCACATGAAATTGGTCTTCAAAGACCTTTGGTTGATGTTTCCAACCAGTGGCATGCACTATGGTCTTCTTCACAGTCCATTGTCTTGCAAAAACACCTTCCTTGATCTTGTGAAGTACAAGTATCCCTTTAACTACTGTATTATATCCTTTCATATGTCT